>APFE030889243.1:0-36795 GCA_000404065.3 Pinus taeda | reverse complement strand
GGGTGTTCTAAGATGTGGTTTTCCTATAGTAAACAGATCGCAGCACTTAGAGACTTCTGTCGAGAGGTCGCATGCCTTGAATCCTTGCATAGGTGGCAGTGTGGGCTTATAAAGTGTTGATTTGTGCCCATAACAGTGGCAAGAGTGCAAAGAATACTTGTGGAGGAAGGTCGCAGCTAGAGTTGGAGTTGTGAGGGTGTTTTTATAGGGATGGCATGGAGCTATAAGAAGCCCTAACCAGATCACAGTGATTACAGCAGTTTAGCATCAGACCAGAGGTATGTTTGATATGATTTTTTCCTTGTGTTAGGTCAAGTATTAACCAATTTGGATCAAATTCATGAGGTTTTCCTATAGTAAATAGGTTGCAGCCCTTGCAGACTTTTGTGGAGAGGTTGCAGGCCTATTTGTGACTAGGATAGGGGGTCGAGAGGCTATTATGTGGGACATAATAGGGCACGGGCCTTGAATCCTTACACAAGTGGAAGCGTGGGCCTATAAAGGGTTGATTTGTGCCTAGAACAGTAGCAAGAGGGCAGAGAATACTTGTGGAGGAAGTTGCAGTTGGAGGTGGAGTTGTGAGGTGTAATGACCCACTTATAATAAATTAAAGTTTATGAATCAAATAAAATTAATTAAATTATAAATTATAAATTAAATTAAATCATTAAAATAAATAAATAAACTTTATTTCAAATTAAGATATTCAAATAAAATCAAATCAGATTTTGTTTATAAAAATCAACACGTATCATACTTTGGACATGGTGATGGAGGATGTCGGTAAATGAAAACTTATAAGAAGGAAAGGACAGTTGGAGGCAGGGGAGAAAGAAAAAAATAGGAGAAAAGCTTATACACAGAGTTTGTTATGCACATAGTTTGTTTATCATCAGGAACAGTTGGGCCTTGTTCTGAGGTTTCTGGGCATGGGGGAACAGTCTGTATCCACTGAGAAGTTTACTGGATTGAGTAGCGAGGTTCTGCTCAGTTTGGCTGGGTGGTTTCGGTCTTTTGGTAACAGAAGCGGGAGCAGCTTGAGGCATCATCAACCATAGGATTACAGGTAAGTACTCTCATCGGTTCTGCCAGTTAAATTTATAAAATTCAGGAAATTTTATCACAGGTTCATGATGTTTATTTCAGAAATTTTTTATTATCTTTACAATGGTTGTTAAACTCTGTACAGTCCTTAAATCAAATTCTGTAAAGTCCTTACATGAGGGTGTTTTTGTAGGGCTGACGTGGAGCTATAGGAAGCCTTAAGCAGGTCACAGTGACTACAGTAGTTTAGCATCATACCAGAGGTACATTTGATATGATTTTTTCCTTATGTTGGGTCAAGTGTTTACCAGTTTGGATCAGATTCATGAGCAGCCTGTCGGAGCCAATTGGGATGCTTGTCTTGGTGGTTGAAAGCCTCTTCTAGGTGCAAATATCACAGTGATTATGTTGGCCATCATTGGCTTGGTGGAGGGCAATGTGTTGATGGCCCAAAGTAGCCCTTGACAAGCAGTCCTAAAGGAAGTGTGACAGTTGAAGGTTGGATGAAGGATTGAGCCTAATGTGTAGTTCTCTGATGGATGAAAGAAGCTACTAGATTGGAAAATTGAAGCTCATGTGTTGTCCAGCCTAGAAGAGAAGACTGGATCGGCCCGTTTTCATTGAAGCATAAATGACTTGCAACAATTATAGGTGGCAACCCTCCTAGAGACTCTATGTGTTGTCCTTTGATGGACTAAGGGGCAACTAGAGAGCAAAACAAAAGCGAAGGACTGGCAAGACAAGATACAACATAGAAACTGCAACGAGATTATCATTCTATCTTGTATCCCTTGTATGGGAGCCCTAGACTGTTGTATTACTCAGTTGGTTTAATATAACAAAGATTGGGTTCTTGTACATATTTGTACAATATTTTGTAAAAAGTTTTCTATACTTGTGCATGCGTCATTCACTACTTTATATTGTTCCGTTGTGCAAAGTAGTTTTTTTGCGATTCTTAGTTTGGTAGTGTTAGCTCTGCTATGCAACGTTGATTTTCCAAGGTCAGAGGAAAATCTAGTCTGTGTGATAGTGTCTCCAAAGGGGCCCCGCATGGGTCATTTTCCCTTTTTCCTTCCATCCTACTTTCCCTCCACCACCTCCATTCCTCCATTTTCCTCCTAAACCCTGCAAAATAGCCCCTTTTAACTTTAGCCCCAAGCGTGAAGCCCAAACCCGCCATAAAACCACACCCCGATGACCTCGCACGTTCATAAACCCCTCGCCTCATCTTCACCGTTGGTCACCCCACCGATCTAACGGCTCCCGCTGTGTCCGATAAAGTGACCCGCAGGATCTTTTCTCCACCGCCCAATCATTTCATTAAAGATCCGACGGCATTCTCTTTCATCGCGCCCACAATTTGATCGAACGTTAGCGCGCGATGAGAGTGGTTTTTCTCTCTCATCCACCACTATGTGTCGATTGCTGAATGGAATCGCGCGACTTCGTCCTTTTATTGCTCAACGCCCAAGAGCGGTGCAATCAATACCATTACCGACCAACTAAACCAGTGGCGCCCGTTAAACGACCGCGCAGCTCCATAGCCCGATCACCGTCCGATCAGTCCGCTGAAGATCTGACGACCCCAAGTCATCCCGCTCTCACCTCTGCTGATAGCCTCCGTCGAGCCATCTCCGTCGTTCATTTCCTCAATCCGACGGCCATTCTTTCTGCTCATCTAACTTGTTCACTCGCCCATGCATACCACGTCCTCCATCCATTCTGTTGCCCAAGGAGGAAAATGACCAGCATGTCAGTACCAATCACAGTCTTTCCCCAACAACCATGTTTAACAGACAGTACGACTAAGGAAGAAAAGGACAGAGCACGACCCTATAACTACATTTATCAGTTATGGAACCCCACTAGTACGAGCACTCTAATTGCCTAAGAGGACAGCACAGCACTTGAACGGATCATATTCACTCACTGAAGCAAGCAAACACAGTCAGAGACTCCATCAGGCAGTTAAATGCAATCGGTGGTCAATTATGACCCCTCCATACCTAAATGGCCAAGTGCCCTTGTAATGTAAATCTATAAATACCCAGATGCAAGATGTAATCAAGGTTGGTGGTTGGCATTTTGATGTAAGGTTCAACTTCTAGAGACTGAAGATATTTTGTCACTTGCAACGTCTCGTCTTCATTTTTCAGCTAATACAAGCTTCTTTTGCTGTTAACTGCTCACTTTCCATTTCCATCTGTTCCAAGATTATGCTTGATATGTTCTATTCTTTATCTATTGAGGTTTAGCACTAGATAGTTGTCATTCTATCTCTATGTTAGATTGTTGAATGTATCACTAAATAGGTTACTCAGGTTTATTTCTATCTAATGCAAGAGCGTTGTCATCCTTTCTGTGTATTAATAGAATAGATTTACAAGTTTCTTTAATAGTTGTAGCCGACCATCACATGGTCTTGTGCATCTGCTGGTGTGGTTAGTATTCTCCATATTCACCTAATATCTAAACTGTGAACATTTGGTGGTCTAAAGCCTTTAGTTTGGGGGTGTTCACGCATGTCAGGAGTGAAACAAAGTAGAAGTGGTTATCTGGCTTGAACAACCATCATTCCTTCCATTAACCTTGCAACAATAGTTGAATTTATATGCTATCAGGCATCTCCGATCTACAACCTAAGAGAGTTTCTTGGAATCCTAACAGGTAGCATCAAAGATTCTAAGATTCTATCCTAGACCCAAGATCGTGGAAATTCATCAATAATTCCTAATTAAATTTTCAAATTTGATTCCAATAGCCCAAATTTAAGAGTCGTCGACCTAACTTTATTTTTATGAACAAGTTTGTGTGAGATTCGCTTTTTGAGGGGATGACATGGCAATCAATTTTGGCCCACACTTTGACCATGACTTTGGGGTTTCATCTGTGAAGGAGCATATCTCCTCAACCATGAGGATTTATGGGGCTTGCCACCCATCGTTGGAAACGATACGATGAGGACAATCAATTGATGATGTTATCACTTGCAAAATCACTTATCTTCTCATCTAAATTCTTCATCAAAATCATGGCACCATAACCATACTGCAAGGGCTTGCTTCCTTCTCTTCCTTCTAGCATTTATTGATGATTACATCTTCCAATCATTACAATCCATGGATGAATATTAAGAGTGTTCAAAAACCAATGTTGGCATCATTCACCATTTCAATCAAAGATGAGGTAAGGTTTATATCGTCGAAAACCTCTTGACGAGCTAGATGTGATGGCATAGTCAAAAGTTAAATTCTACAAACTTTGGGGAAGAAGAAATGTGTTACCCAATCTCCATAATGAGACCATGGAAGTTCGGTTAGTTAAAAGTAACATCTTCTGCATCCTGGATTAGTCCAAGGGGGTGGGAGGGAGCATTACACTTTCCATTGGGTGATTCTCCTTTTGTTGGTAGAGGAATTTTCCGAACTATCAACACTTGGGACCCCCTAAGAATCCCAAATTCATTAATTTGGGAATGTGTTGCATAGAAATAGAAAAGCACACATTTGTATGGCTATTTGCAAAAAATAAAGGAGTTGTCTATAATGCGACTTTTTGGAGATTCCGGTGACGGAATCCGACGGAAGAAATTGAGGTTAAATCTTGATTTGTAGCAGTTAAAATGGTTTTTTAACTGCATATTTGGATTCAGCACCCTGAAAAACCCATGGGACGCTTTGATTGTGCAGAAACCAGCTATCAAACTTGCGATTCCAATAAATTGCTGTCGGATTTTGACCGGAAAAACCCACCGGAAAGGCTTTCAAAAAGTCGCATTATAGACAACTGCAAAAATAAAGATGCTTTTTCTTATAATGTGTATCATTCAACATGTCATACCAACCAAAGAAGTTGTAAAGAATTTTAAATATAAACTGCAAAAAGTACATCCACTATAAAGTCATTCATCATGGATGTCAAATTTAGATACTATGAGGAAAAATTTAGAGGAAATTGACAGACTCTATGAAGATTTCTCAAATCTATATTAGGCTACTAATAGGGATAACTACCTAATGCCTCCAATGGAATAAATACTCAAACTCTTCTCAAGATTGGAAATATTTGTTTTAATAGAAGGGCATTTAGGCTCCAACTATGTTCTTGTAACTGAACCTAATCAATTGAAAAACACTTTTCGCATGAAGTGAGGAACCTTGGCCTACCATCGAATGCCTTTTGAAACGATTAATGTTTGAGAAACTTCCTAGTGTGCTTTGGATATAGAATTTAAAGGTTTGATTAGTAAAAGTATTTTGGTGTATCTTGGCGATATAATAATTAATTCTAAAAAGAGATCAAACCACCCACAACACTTGAAATGTATTTTTTTAAAGATGTTGGAAATATAACATATTATTAAATCCCAAAAAAAGCATATTTCTTGTTTCAAAAGACAAACTATTTGGGCATGCCATTTCTAAATATTTGGTTTTGTGGCTCTCAAAAGAAAAAAACAAAAACTATCATGCAAAGTCATTTTCCCAATAGTGTGAAGTCTATGCAATCTTTCTTCGGGAAGATAAACTTCGTGAAAAGTTTTATGGCTAACTTTCTAGAAATTATTAAAATTGTCCAACAAATGAGAGAGAAAGACACTCAGTGCAAATGGACGTATTGGGAAAGAAGCATTTGATGAAGTAAAGGTTGTCATAGCAACAACCCATGCATATCCCAAAAAGAGCATCTTTCTTGTTTCAAAAGCAAAACTACTTAGGCGTGCCCTATTTAAAAATGGGATTTTTGTGGATCTTGAAAGAACAAAATCCATCATACAAACTCCTTTTACCAATAGTGAGATGTATATCAACCTTTCTTCGAGAAGATAAACTTCATGAAAAGGTTTATAACTAGCTTTGTAGAAATTATTAAGCCTCTCAAATAGATGATAAAGAAAGACGCTCAATTCAAATGGACATATATTGAGAAGGAAGCGGTTTATAAAGTTTTACCATAGAAATAGCCCCTGCATATCCCAAAAAGGTCATCTTTCTTATTTCAAAAGGGAAACTACTTGGGCATCCCATCTCTAACGATGGGGCTTATGTGGATCCTAAAAGAACAAAAGCCATCATGTAAATTTATTTTCCTAATAGTGAAAAGTCTATGCAATATTTCTTCGAGAAAATAAACTTCATGAAAAGGTTTATGGGTAACTTTATAGAAAGACACTCAGTTCAAATGGACATCTATTGAGAAAAAAGTATTTGATAAAGTAAAGGTTGCCATCACAACAACCTCTGCCTTGCATAACCCAAACTTCAACAAAGCCTCTTCTTATTGTATAACTTTGCTTTAGACCATTTCCTTGAAACAGTGCTCACCCAAAAGCATGAGCAGGGGAATGAATGTTCCATCTCATTTATGAGCAATGGTTTCTAAAGGGATTATTTGAACTATCTAGTAGTTGACAAACATGCTTTTGTTGCTTACAAAGTGATCAAGCAATTCAATCCCCACATACTAAAGAACCACACAAAGGTGATAGTGCCTTACCCAACAATGAGGTCACTATTTATCAAAAATAATTTGGAGAACACAAAGAGAACAAGATGAGCTCTATATAGAAACATGATCTCAAATTTAAATTGGCCACCATTATTAGAGGTTAGGGTCCATACAAGCTAGCAACTAAAACATTGGTTCCTATTCATTCACATGAAGGAGGATCGGAAAATGAGATGTCCTCATACACAAAATTCTTTATGTACCTCAACCAAATGATTCTTAGTACAATGACACTAAGCAATACTTGCAACATGGGACATCTCCTAATTACCCAAACTTGAATCCAACGAAGAGATTTGAGGCTCAAATCTTCATATACCAACTCATAAATGGTGTCATATTCAAAAGAAACTATGAGAATGTGCTCCTCAAATGCCTTGAAAAACAAGATGCTAATAGAACTTTTAAAATTACACAATGGACCACTAGGAGGACATTTCAAGGGGAAAACTACTCCACACAAAATATTGAGAGTTGGTTATTAATTGGCCTACAATTTTCAAGGATGCACATGCTTATGTTTGGAAGTTTTAATTTTGTTGGAAGGGTGTTGGATGGGAGAGGAAGCCTACAGTGCATTTATAGCCAATAGTTGTGGAAGAACCATTTGAGCAAACGAGGGCTGTAGATTATTGGAGATATCAATTCCCATTCCTTGAGACAATATAAGTATGTCCTCACTGCAACTAATTATTTCACATGATGTACCGAAGTTGTACCACTAACAAAGGTAAATGAGGAGGTCATGATCAATTTGTGGGAGAAACGTCTAATTACCACGTTTGGAGTGCCAACTACTCGTTTGTTTAAAACACTACTCATTTTTCCTTTTTTAAGTTGGCTAAATTCGCTTTAGACAAAGGGGTGATTTTAAGATATGCAACGAGCCATTACCCTCAAAGAAATAGTTTTGCATAGTCCATTGATAAAAACCTTATCCATATTCTAAAACGAATTGTATTTGACCACCAAAGAAATTAGCACAATCCACTGCTAAATTCCCTTTGGGAGGATACAGCGACTCACAAAGTACTCTAAGGACATCTTCTTCGTTTATGGGAGAAGAGACCCTCCCTCCAGATATCCTATTCATTCACATGAAGAAGGATGGGAAAATGAGATGTCATCATACACAAAATTCTTTATGTACCTCAACCAAATGATTCTTAGTACAATGACACTAAACAATACTTGCAACATGGAACATCTCCTAATTACCCAAACTTTAATCCAACAAAGAGATTTGAGGCTCAAATCTTCACATACCAACTCATAAATGGTATCATATTCAAAAGAAACTATGAGAATGTGCTCCTCAAATGCCTTGAAAAACAAGATGATAATAGAACTTTTAAAATTACACAATGGACCAGTAGGAGGACATTTCAATGGGAAAACTATACACAAAATATTGAGAGTTGGTTATTAATTGACCTACAATTTTCAAGGATGCACAGTCTTATGTGTGGAAGTTTTAGTTTTGTTAGGAGGTTGTTGGATGGGAGAGGAAGCCTACAATGCCTTTACAACCAGTGGTTGTCGAAGAACCATTTGAGCAAATGGACACTGGAGGTTATTGGAGATATCAATTCCCATTCCTTGAGACAATACAAGTACAACCTCACTGCAACTAATTATTTCCCATGATGTACCGAAGTTGTACCAATAACAAAGGTAAATGAGGAGGTCATGATCAATTTGTGGGAGAAATGTCTAATTACCAAGTTTGGAATGCCAACTACTCTTGTTTGTTTATAACACTAATTTTTCCTTTTTAAGGTTGACTTCAAGATATGCAGTGAACCATTACCCTCGAAGAAATAGTTTTGCATAGTCCATTAATAAAAAACCTTATCCATATTCTAAAACAAATTACATTTGACCATCAAAACAATTAGCACAATCCACTACTAAATTCCCTTTGGGAGGATACAGCGACTCACAATGTACTATAAGGACATCTCCTTCGTTTGTGGGAGAAGAAACACTCATTCCAGATATCTTCTTTCCTTCTCTTTAGTTGTCCCAAACCTCATGGAGATCGAATTGCCAAGTAATCCAAAGGCATGTTGATACCCTGGTCAAATCAGAAGAAAGGGAGAAATCGAAGAAAAAAAAAGTTGTTCATCAAACGACTATTAAAAGATGATTTCAATAAATAAAAAAATACGCTAGTGATAAAGAGTTTCAAGTGGGAGATCTAGTCCTAAAATGGTATAAAGCACATGAAAATAAAGAGAAACATTCCAAATTCCAACCATTGTGACTTGATCCACCCTTGTTGATGGAAAAACTCAACCTAGGCACATATAAATTGAAAAGCCTCAAAGGAGAAATAGAACTCCTTGACAAGTACTCATATGATACTATTTGGACAGTTGACCTATACATAAACAATTTGGATTGTCATCTTTTATTTATGTATTACATTTATGTTTGATTTAAGCTCGTTTGATTTAAGTTATTCTTTTACTTTTCTAATTTTTAAACCTTTCTTTTAGCACTTTCAAATTGCACTAGATGATTCCATTTGAAGTAGACTCGTGTTGCTAATGTGTTTCTTTTAAATAACATGGTGCACAATTGGTTGAGAGCATGTAGAACTAATTACAACATAATAGACAATGCCTTGGTACCTCTTTGTTATCGTTACCTCACTTTAATATTCAAGACTTACGTAGCAAAAACATTATCTGAACATAAGATGAGCATGAGAAGCTCAAATCTGGCTACATTTAGGTTGTAAGTTACCTTCAAGGCTTCACTAGCTCACACTTAACTAATGACCAATATTTTATCAATAAGATTATGGAGAATCCAAGGTATTTATACAAGAGGCTTATCATAAAGCAAGTATATCAAAGCAATTCTCACAATTATTACCATCGCTAAATCCTTTTAATGATGACTAAGATCCCCCATCCACCTCTTTGTGATATGTACCATTTACGGATAGGAACTAAAGAACATAGATTAAGTTCATGATGAAGGCTTAGGAAAGGCATTTTAGTTCATGTGGGACATGCATGTATTTCAGTCGAAGCTATGGATGCTCACTAGTAGCGAGGAAAGGTGTGTAATACTAAGGTGACTTTGTCAAGGCTATGGATTCTCACACAGAGTGAAGCAACACCATAGAAATGGAATAAGTGGCCATACTTTTCAACTCTCCTTGCACATAAATACCTTGTGATATTACACAAGCCCCTGAGAAGTAACTAAGACATGGAAATAAACTCCATACTTTTTCCTCAAAGATGTAACAAATAACCTACTCAAGACATATATTAACACTCATTTAGCTTCTCCAAAATCCTTGACATAATGGAACCTCCTTAGCTAAATATTAATGCTTCATTAGGGTAAAATGTCTTGTTTTTAAGCATCGGTGTTTTGCATGTGATTAGTTTGTAGTGATTGGTGTCTCTAACCAATTTGTTTCCAATTGTTGTGCTAACAAAAACCCCCTTCACTATTTTGGACATTAAATCTTCCTAACGGCTAAATAGGTGAAAGGTCCCCCTATTCACTTTCATTTTCCTTGCATGTACATTTTTTTCCAATGGTTTTACTTTTCAATGCTTATAAATCTTATTTAGGCTTCGTTGTTTTCCTTCAAGTTATCCCCTTCCAACATTTCACAAATATTTTTGCATGCAATGACTTGTCCAATATTCCATTACATCTTATGAATTTTTGGCTTCTTGACCTCGTTTGTGTATATAAGGTTGTTTCATAGGCAAATCATTTTCCTATAACATTATCTATTTCACATCAAAATTATCTTCATGTGAAGCATTGTTTCGCATCAAGCGAACTTTCCATAACCTTGTTTGTGCCTTCTATTGCAACTTTAGAAAAACACCACTACCCCTCTCCCCACCCAACTTTCCCACAAATATTTTTGCATGCAATAACTTGTGCAATACTCCCTTACATCTGATGAGTTTTGGGCTTCTTAGCCTAGTTTGTGTATATAAGGTTGTTTCATAGGCAAATCATTTTCCTATAACACTACCTATTTCACATCAAAATTATCTTCATGTGAAGCATTGTTTCGCATCAAACAACTTTCAATAACTTTGGTTGTGCCTTTCTGTTGCAACTTTTAAAAAGCACCCCACTACCGCTCCCCACCCTCCACACAATCACAACCACTGGTCACATATTTAACTGGGCCATTATTCTCTCCACCACGCTTGAAGAAACTATATCAGAAGCAAAACAGATTGTCGGGGTAGCACCCTCACTTTCGCATTACATCCTACCTATTGTATATTGTCTTCCTTAAGTACATGCTTAAGGAAAAAAGGCTAGAGTTGGCAAATAAGCAACCCCACTATTCATGTCTATTTTTAAGTTCCATGGAAACATAAACATCGCATACACTATCATAAAATTTGCCATCGCTTCTTAATCCCACTGTTTGAACTACTATTTTGTGCCTCAGCTTCATGTACAACAATGCAATGTAGTCCATCAGCAAAACTAGGAATTGGTTTGTTGTGGAGAATGGTACATATATATATATGGTGGAACAAAGTCACCTACCATATCAAAAGCAAAACACTTAGTGTTGGGGTAGCACCCTCACTTTCACATGCCATCCTACCTAATTAGGTATTCTCTGCCTAGTACATGCTTACCCAAAAAAGGCTAGAGTTGGCAAATAAGCAATCACCCTATTAATGTCTACTTGACATTTCTATGGAAACATAGGCATCACATGCATTATCATAAAAATTGCAATGACTTCTTGATCCCACTGTTTGAACTACTATTTTGTGCCTCAACTTCATGTACGTTAAACGATGCAATGCAATCCATCAGTGAAGCTGGGGATTGGTTTATTATGGAGAACAGATCATAATAAATATATATGGTGCAGCGAAGTCTCCTCTATTTCCAAAGTGTATTCTTATAAGTCAATCATGTAGGAAGTGGCATATCTGTCCCCTGATTTAAAGTAGTGCTAGACAAGATGAGAAATTATCATTGCCACTACTTCCATTCTACATAAGATCCTATAGTTTCAAGATGTGAAAGAGGCTCAATCTAAAGTTAATATCCTGGAAACTTTCCATTTTGGGGAGGAAAGATTCCACAAATATGACACTTTAAAAATCACCAATAAACATTGTTAGAACCTACAAATACAAATGGCTCTAGGAATTTAAGACTTGGGAGGAAGAAGAAGCCCATGAAAAGGCCATTACTTCTGACAAAGTCATCTTCGAAATGAGAGGCAGTTTAGAAAACAAAAATAGAGTGAAAGAAGTAGAAGAAGTAGCCACAGAGACCATAACTTATGCTAAAATAGCATTTACTCAAGCCTTAAAGTAAAATATCAGTTATTTAAACAAAGAAACAGAAGCATACAAAGTTTGAAACATGGCCATCTAGGAAGAAAAAAATATTACAAACAGACAAAAACCAACCTTACGTAGTGCAAAACTTGCATCAGGGAAGTACACAAAATTCTACAACATTCTAAAGCAAGTGTATCCTTGCTTACAAGAATTCTAGAACCTAGTTCCTCATCTTGTCATTATCTAATCAGAATTAAAAGATGACAGATGAGCTGAGAAGAGTGTGCATAGGAATTAATAATATGAAGAGGTTGCCACAAGAATATCCAAATACACTTCTAGAAGTCCCTTCGATGATTGAAAATGAACATCAAATGAACTTTGCAACAATCACAATAGCCGAAAGAACTAGAAACATGATGGAGAAAGACGTCCCCCTTGGCACCTTCAAACAACTTCCCAAAATCAAGTATCTGGAAAATCCAAAGGCAACATAACAAATCCTCGCATATTTAGAGGCCATGAATTCCAAGAAAAATTCTATTTAACATAATTCAAAGATTAACCAAAGCAACTGAAAAATAACATATTACCATCCCAGCAAGAAAACATCATTTGTTAAATTATTTTTTTATTATTTTGAAAAGGAACCTAAAGAACCTAACCCTGGACGCAATTGACTATACGGTTACCTGTAAAACCCCCCAATTTAGAAGAATCGTAATAATCTCCTCCAATTATGACATTTGAACCACTTGTTTATACGATAAATATCAGGGAAAATAAACTTCATTTTTATTTTTTGGGAAAATAAGCTTCATTTTTATTTTTTTTGCAATGTATTAGGTGAAGTAGAATAAGGCACTATACCGCTAAAAGAGTTGTCACTGCCATTGGGGAGCTAAGAAGCCTCAAGAAGAAATTGCAATTTCAAAAGATAAATACTAAAAACGCCCATGAAAAGTGGCTTACTTTTTGTGATTCTTGGAACTATTTCTGAAATTTTTAATGTGAACACCTCAAGGTTCTTTTCAGAGGCTCTCCTCCATAGCAGAATCATAGCGGGCTCCTTCATAGATGGGGGAAGGATAACAGTAGTTCCACATCCATAATATCCAATGTCAGCATATGCAGATCCATAGCAATCCGTGCCTGTTCAAAAGGCTCCTTACCCAGTGGAAGATATTGTCTGTGGCAGACTCTAATGACAAGGTCAAGGCTGGAAGGACTAACAGCATTAGATGCTAGTTGGCTCATTTTCTCATTTATCTAGATCTCTTTTCATTCCCCTTGTGAAGGTTGTTTCATTACAATGCACATTGAAACAATTCTAAATGCAAATGAATTAAGCTACTCAAGTTAAAAACAAATAAATGCATAATAGAAATATTCTACGACATCAATGATGGTTTGTTGAGTTGGTTAAGTATATATAGCTAGTATAAACCCAGAAGGTTCAAGTGCTTCTGTCAGTCAAAGTGGGTGGCCAATATAGCCCCTACTAAGATTCAACTGATTCCAAGTACATGGTAGTGCTTGCAGTAGCACTCGTGGATGCATACTAGTACACTAGAGCAAGTTGGGCCCAGGTACAAGCCCTGGGCAACTCTGGCAAAACAAATACCCCCAAATCATCGTTGCTTAGTTTTGCAGCCAAACTGAATGATGTTAATTTTTCTACCATAATGCTAAATCTGGAATTGATATCCCAACTCCATAATGCTAAATCTGAACACACACACACACACACATATATATATCCCCAGCTCAATGATGCTAAATATATACGCAATAGCCTCCAAAATAAATACCTAGCCAAGAGGAACCAAAATAAATACCACCACTTCACAAACGCCTAGCCAAGAGGGAACCAAATTAATTAAAATCAAAAATTAAGCGAACAATAAAATTAAAACAAAAGAAGGAAACAAAAAACAAGACACATAAATTAAATACCACTTCCAAATGCAAGCCTCGTAGTCAAACATGCATATTCCAGAATCCAAATAGAGTCCTCCAATGATCTCACATCTTTGTCAGTGGAGCACAAGATCTTTCCCAGCTAACTATTGTCTTTCTAACCAGTGCCAACTTTTCCTAGCCAACCATAATGGGAAGAAAATAATGATTCATGTCCCTTTTACTTCACAAACAAAAACAAAAAATTATAATTCATGTACCATAAAATTTTCACTTTAAATGTTAAATTGTTGTAAATACTAAATACAGTGTATCATGGTACTCAATTACAAATGAATCTACTAATCTCACTGGTTAGATGGTTTGCCAAAAGAGAAAGGTATCAAGATAACCGGTTTGCAAACATTCCCCAGAGGGCTTGCCAATACAAACACCATATCTTCAAGTTCCAAATTGAAGTACACCAGCACCAACCCAACCATATTTCTACATGCACTTCTCAATTTTACCATGTAAAGCTACCAACATAATCAAAATAATCACAACTTCATAATTTACGCACACCAACATTTGATTTAGATTCCGCACTTGATTTTGATTACTTTAGACTGATCACACAAAAGATGCAGTTATTGAAAAATTTTAGTAATTGTAAAAATATGCTGGGAAAAGCATATCTCAAACATGACAGGTGCATATGATGACCCATCTAGCTTGTTACCCGATCAAAACAAACATCAGCACTACTCTGTTTATTTTCTAAACTGCCATTAATTCACCAAAGTTTCGCATCAAGAAGATAGAGCCAGCAAATAATCCAGCTGCACGTAGTAACCTCTGCCAAACCAAATTGAAAAATGAATCAGAATGTTGCATCTAAACTAAAATTATGCATCTGTCGATCAAGAATGACACCTCATAATGCAATGAAGAAATTATTGACTAGCAATGTCACATAAACGTCTTAAAATTAACTTCAAGAGAACAAAATCAAAATCATGCAATAAGAGGATTCAACACCAGATGCGTTACTTCACAATTAAAGCCCAGTATTCAAACAATAGTCAATATATCAGCTAAAAAGCATGACATGTTTCATCTCCAGTTAGCTGCAAATAAGTGAGCGGAGAAAAATTGAATAGATAACAAAAATCTTATTCTAGATGTAAAGGGAATAAAGTCTAATTCCATAAGCTAATTTTTATTAAAGTGTAGTTTTGAGAATAAAGTTTCAGCAAAGAGGAGGTTAAAGCATTTAATCAATAGATATTAAACAGAAACCGAGGTAGAAATTGATTGGAAGCATTCAGAAAAGCTGAATAGTTAAGAAACCGAGAATTTGAGTGATTGACTTCTGAAAAACACCCGTTAAAGTAGAACTATAAAACAGGGAATCACTGAATTAAAAAGGTGCTTCTCAACAAATACCAGCTAAATTCCCCTCAATAGATCCTATCTATCCTCTTACAAATTTCTCTCTTACTGACATTCTATCTCTCTCCCCTCTTTTATACATTTGAACACATTTATACAAGTATTCAATTACTCAACTGGAATGGCGCATCTCAACAAAGAGTTGGACAGCCCAAAGTCCCAATTCATTTCTTTCTACATTGCTATTCTGTGAACAGCGAGTACTTTAGGATTATACTATTGCAGTAATTCAATTTCCTTCTGCATGACACTTTTTCAACTTCTATAATCATGTTTTGCTGCTTCTATGCTTCGCAGCCCTTGGGATTGCAACATCAAAATGTGTTACGCAAGATTCTTGATGCAAATTTTTTGGGTGCACCGCGCAACAGTGGGGTTGCCAGCTTCTCAAGTGCTATAAAAACTAGGTAAGTGGCCCTCTATGATGCTTCATGAACTTGAGTTGCAGTTTACACAAGTGCTCCACACCCTTGAACATGTGACTTTCTTGAGAACTTGGCAACTTAGGGATGTGGCCTACATGTGTGATATACAACATTTGGGTTGCAGCCTTCTCAAGTGCTCTGCAAGATTTTACTCTTTTGTACCAACAAGAGCTAAATTGCTCATACCACTGAATTGCTAAACCCACCACGTTTACATTCCACAGCATTTTCATTTTGCCATGATGGTGTATCAAAGCATGCATACCACAAAATTTGATGCAGGGTATTGCAAGTTGTACCAACAGCAGTTTCAAAATTTTGCTATCTCTACAGCTTCCCTTGAGCTTGTGAGGCTTCCATGTTTTCCTTTTAAATTCAAAACCTTGAGGTTATGGGTCTTGGGAACTCCACAGCTCTGGAATTGAAACTTTCTTAGGTAGCGTTGTAAGATAGGGACCCAATAGTTTCAACTTTCAATGCATGGAGGCCCGTCCTAACTAATTATATCAATTAACTCAAAAGCTTGAGGCCCAACATTTTTTCAACTATAGAGTCAATTAACCATATCTGTCAAGGGCAATTTCATACAGAGTGGAGCTCAAAAGAATAGAGATTCCTGACACAACTCATTATCTGATAACTTTTTTAGATAGTGCTATAGATCAAGAGGATCAAGACTCTTGTAGGACTTGTAAAATAACACAGTAGAACCACCCAAACCTCTTTTACTTAGCATCCCTACATGCCTCCACAACATCAATTTTCAGGGGTTCTACAACTATCCCCTAGAAGGTCCTGCAATGTTATGTATCACCACTGTATGTACTAGTCCCTACAAGGTCCAGAACTTTCTGCATACCACACCTAGTTCTCTACATCACACCAACATACATTATAAACCACAAAATTTTCTGTATCATATTTTTTCCCAAGTTGCAACAACTCCTTACAATTTTTTCACTTCTATGGACCATCTACAGCTTCATCAAAACCAACGCATAATTTTGGTCAACCAAGAGCACTTGGTAGAGATCTTTTGTTCATTGTTTGTTTTGCCTAATTTTGTGCTTTTTCAGCCAACTGCTTTTTGGGCCCTTATAATCTAATCTCAGTTATGTATTAGGGTTGTAATTAAATTCACATTAACAAATTAGGGTTTTGGATGCTATAAAATACCTAAAGATTGTATTGTAACCAATCAAGTTAATGTGATGAAGAATATGGAGATGCACCTCTAAGTTAGCTTGTTTTTCCAAGTTGAGGGTTCCCAGGGTAAATATCTATGTACTATGTGTGTGACATTGTTGTCATTTCTATTTCGCTTGAGAATCTATACACATTGTTTCACTTGCATAGGTTTCAAACTTTCACCGGTATCAGAGTGAGGTTATTGGCTTCAAAGGGGCACCTTTGTCGCTAAGGTTTAGCTTGTTCTCTATAGAGCAAGTTTACCTTGGGTTTATGATAAACCTAGTTTCACTAAGAGATATGCAACAATGATTCTTGTGTGAAAGAGAATTGCAAGCAATTCCAAAGTCGAGATTGAGAGATTTAAAGGTAAGGTTAGAACTTCGAGCTATGGAAGCTCAAAATGGAGGACCTTCTAGTGGACAAAGGATTGTGGATCGATGTAGATCCTATTACCATAGCTACAGGTATGGCGGCAATACACTAGAAGAAGCTGGATAAGAAGGCCCAGAGTATGATCCACTTATGCCTTTCAAATTCAATGTTGTTAAATGTTTCAAGAGAAGTTGCAGCCCAGGCATTATGGGACAAGATAGGGAATTTGTATCAATCTAATTCCATGGTAGGCTAACTTTTCCTTCCAAAAAAGATGTACCTCTTAAGGATGAATGATGGTGACTGTGGCAAAGCATCTCAATACCTTTAGCATTGTCATGAGTTGTTTGTTGTATGCTGATAATAAAATTTTCAAATAAAATAAGTGCATTAGCCTACTGTGTTCTAGATTCATGGCATCGCCTAGTTGTACCTATTGGGAGTAATACAACCATACTATAGCTTGATGATGCAATTGGACCCCTGTTATTGGAAGACATGAGGTGGAAAACCATGGATTGTCATATCAATGATGTCTTATTTGTAACAAGTCACTCCGTAGACAAAACTAAAAATAAGTACTCATGTGATAGATCTAAATCTCTAGCACAATCATGTTGGAAATACCGTAAAGTTGGGCATTATACAAAAAGGATTGTAGATTCAAAAATGTTGACAAAAGCAAGGGATCTAACGATGCTCCTTCCATAGGAGGAGATGTACATCATGTCTACAAATACACATTCAGATCATGTTGGATGGTTGATCTAATCAAGTGCATCTTTTCATATAACCCCTTATTGGGAGTGGTTTTGTGAATATGAGAAGTATAAGGTATATATAACCCCTTATTGGGAGTGGTTTTGTGAATATGAGAAGTATAAGGTAGATAGTGTCTTCTTGTGAGATGACTCAACAGCCAAGATCACAAGACATGGAATGGTTCGTTTGTTGCTTAAAGATAGACAAGTAAAAACCCATCCTAATGTTCAACATATTCCAAGTTTGGCCAGAAACCTAATATCTGTGAGGAAGATGGGTGATATGATAATGAAAACTCCATTTGAAAAGGATACATGCAAGATAGTTCATGGAGCGATTGTCTTGATGAGTGGAGTTCGAATTCGAACTCAATACAAGTTGTAGGGAAGCATTATCATAAACAGATGTAACAGTATCATTGTCCCTAGGAATGAAACTAATAGAACTCCTACTCTTCATGTAGAAGAGACAATGCTTTGGCATCAAAGAATGAGGCATATTGGCAAGAAGGGTCTTCTTACTTTGCATGGTAACGGTATAGTAGAAGCTACTCTTGATTGTTCTTTAGATTTCAATTTGTGTGAACACCATCTATATGTTATAGTTAGAATCAACTGAGCTACACTTCTAGTGCTACAGGATAAAAAGGGATCCTAGTGCTAATAGACAATGATATGTTCAAACCCGTATATTCCATCTCTCGGAAGACCTCTATACTATGTTTCATTTGTAAATGAATTTTCTAGGAAAACATGCTTGTATTTCTTAAGGAAGAAATCTGAGGTTTTCAAAAAATTCAAAGAATTCAAAGCTTTTGGAGAAAAATCGAAGAATAGTTATGCATTAATAATGGAGGAGTATTTTGTGGGAAAGATTTTGAGCAGATCGTAAACAGAAGGGATGAACAAGACATTGATGGAAAAGGAAAGAAGCATGCTCAATGGTGTAGGCATAGAACAAAAATTCTAGGCAGAGGCAGTAGATACTGTGTTAAAATTGGCAACTAGGGCCAAACTCCATGTGGGTCATCTTATTTGTAGAAATTTCTGTTTTCCCACCCCGGTTTTCAGTTTCACCTTATTTCTCCCATGTAATTAAATTCCCTTTCCCATAACCATACATTCAACAAGCTGGAAAAAATAAATTTGCTGAAAACACAAATTCTGGAAATTTTACAGAATACTGGAAATTGCAGAAATAAAAATCAGTAGTAACAAACAGCCATTAAAACACATTTAAACACTGAGATTTTTGGTCAATGTGACCCTGGAAAAACCCCCTACAACTCTTGGGGAAAACTAGTTTGAGAGCTCTTCTTTATTTCTGAAAAATGCCTTTTACAGTGAGAAAATTTTCAGCAAAAATTTCGGCAAAACAAAATTTTTCCAGCAAGCAAACTTATCTATTTTTCAGCCTAACAGACAATCTGGAAATTTGTTGTACGAATTGTACGGACCGTACGGATGTATGGACTGTACGGACTGTGCAGGGGGTCGTACGGACTGTACGGACAGACCTCGGTTTCCGTGCAGAAAATCACCTCCTCGAAATTCGTGCCCAAAAATCAATTTCTCCCGTTTGCTCAACAAAAATCTGCCTTTTATGCTTGTTCTTTCAGCTGTACGGATTTGCTGAAGTGCTGCCTTGGTATGTGTGCCAAGTTGCTGCCTCTTTCTCCTTCCTGTCCAGAAATCTCCCTTGCTCTCTTGCTCTCCTTCTCCCAATCTGCTCATGAAAGAATGAATGATCTTTTCCTCCTTTTCCTCCTTTAATCTAACTACCAAGTGACTTTTGGGTGATCTCTAAATCCAATGGCTGAAATAGATTTAGATCATTGGCTGAGATTAAATGCACATTTAAATCTCACTTTCTATTTTTTAATTCACCCACTTTAATAAAGACCCACTTAGTCATTTATTTCCAAAGTCACTTTTCCTTTCTAATTTTTCATTGACTTTATAAAAGTCACTTTAAAATTAGATTTAGTAACTTTATCACTTAAAGTCACTTTTAAATTAGATTTTAACTTTATAAAAATTATAAAGTCACTTTAGGAGAAAAATTAAAATTTTTTGAACACTTTTCCTTAGGCCAAAGATCAAACCCTAAGGGAACCACCTGTCCTCCAGTACCAAATTTCAACAATCTAGATATAAAACCAAAACCATAATCAAAATCAAAGCCATACCTTGGAACTCATCATCCTGACTTCATCAAATAACTGTCAGACATAGACATATCTGGATCAGGGAGCTTGCTTCATGCAATTCTCTAAGCATAATGCCTTGCTAAGCCATCATAATTAGCCTTACATACATCAATGTTGTATCATCACATCAACAAAGTCAACTCACCAAAGCTTAGAAGTCAGATTACAACCATTATCAAAGTCATCAACATCACAGTATCAATTATTTCAACCAGGAGATAGGTGGAGCTCATATCAAATCTTGACTTCATTTATTATCATGCCAACAAGTTGTAAGCAGTCATGCAATATCAATCCAAACTTCATCAGGCCATTTTCATAATCATAACATAAGTCATTTTTGTTGCTAGGTGCAAACGCATACACCAAGGACGAGTCATGCAAGTTGCATGTTCATGCTGAATCACAACTATCAATACCTCAACCATTGTGCTAGGAACAAGGAGGCCAATTCTGAATACCCACATAGCATTGATATCAAGGCAAAACTACAATCGACAAATTAGATCATTAGACATCAGGTCAAGTCCAAATTTTCTATCGTAGAGAGATCTATAGTCAAAACATATCTCAATCATCAATTCAAAATTCCAAGTTATTGTCAAGCATCATGACACAACACTAAAGACTGCTCATCTATATCAATCAGCGAAATCATGCCAACCTCTTGTAGCACAAACATAGTGACATATCTATGTGTATGTCCCGGTCAAATGAAAACACAAGTTCAGTCTGCATGTTCATGTTATGGAAAACATTCAAGATTTTCCTACTTCCAGATCTTGTTATCTGTGATACATCTGTGGAACTGACATCTTCCAGGTGACCATCCAATTTTATGCACAATACTTCAAGGACACCTTAATTCAGAGTTCATACAACTTCAGAAAGCTTCAGATGATGGTCAACTGTATTCAAACCCCTAGACTCTCCCTTCAAGATAGCATGGGAGTGTCTTTAGATGCCTAGACACTACCTAGGCCTTAGCATGTGTGCATCCAAGGACGAGATTTCCCAAATCTGTGACTGCATCTGGAGCAGAGACCCTAATTTCTGGAGAAGAGATTCTCCCTCTGACTGGGGATCTACTTCATTCATCTTCATTCATGTCATCAGCCTGTCTCTACCACAGTCAAGCAATAGCTGATCTGTTAGATCATAAACATATATCTATCATGGCTATGACGTCAATCTTTCATCAAAGGTTAGACTCAAAGAAGCATATAGATGCAACATCATATCTCAAATATTATGAACACAATAGCACTTTCTATCAAGTTTAGTTTATCATGTTAGGGCATTCAGCTTTACCATATGTTAGCAAGACATGACCATTGGTAGTAAGAGAACTAGAATATCAATCTCATAGGTATACCTCTAACATCATGCTTATCATGATCAATAGGATTAGGTAAGTTCATTCAATAAAGCTTTATCAGAAAAATGAGACTGTCTATCTCTCTTTCCATATGCTTTCATCATGCTTATCACAAGCATTATCAGCAGACTCATGTATGGGAGTCAATGAGCTATCCTTCTATATAAAATCCATCATGGCAAGTATCAAGAGTATCATTTACTAGATTCAAGGCGCTATCCTTCCTTATAGGATCAAGATGTCCAACGAATGGATGTTAGCCAATCATAAAGTGTATCAATGTATCAATATTAGATAGCCTCATAGAATTCAAGAACATCAAAATGTTTAACACCAGGTGCATCATTTCATCATAGAAAACATAGATTCAAGTCGCTTTCATATGCATGTATGAGCCATTAAAGAAAGAGACATTCTCATCATACCTTAGGGCTTACCGAGCCATCCAATGTTACAACTGAAATACAACATACCATGCATACCTTGTGGTATTCAAATACCTGTGCACCTTTTCATAGGCAGCTTGTAGTGCTTGTCACCTTTTCATAAGTACCTCTTTACCACTTTTTAGATCTAGATTTTCTTCCATGCATCTCAAATGATCCTCAAGAAGGATCTACTCATCACATCTCATCAAGGAGGTTAGAAACATCCATATACTCAAATAAATATGCAGGAAGTATAATCAATAAACATAATCATCAGATCCATAAGACTAAACAAAAGTAAGAGGCATCATAGGTTAAGAAATACTTATCTTCAATGAGAGGTGATCCTCTCCCTCTTGAACCAATCTTCAAGAGCCATCAATGTCCATGGTCCATATACCAAAGTTGCCTTCAATTATCCAACCAGATCTATTAAGGCTTCATCAAATCTTTGTCAAGTGCTTAAGCATTTTCACATTGACCAGCTAGGTTCCATATCTCATATGTTTCCATAAATCAGGGTTTTCTCTCCAACCCTAACCTTCATTAAATCCATCAAACCCTAATAATCAAATTGCCTAGGGCTTTCTTCAAACCCTAGAATTCTTTTAGGTCTCCACCATCCACTTCTTGCTTCCATCAAAGGTGTCATCATCGAGGTGATCTCCATGGTTTTTCTTCAACCCAACTCTGAATCCATGTTAATTTTTCATAGGGCTACATTGTTCTTTGCTTTGATAATTGCATTTATTCAATAAAACATTGAGTTCACCCCATACCATCATTACATTATTCAGATCTACACCATTATTCATCAGCATATGCAATTATATAGAAAGAACAACATCGTCATCATCAATGCAACGGAACATAAAGGAACAATATAAGAAAAGCATGCACACATAGAGACACCAAGATTGATCCGAGCAAAGCAAAACCCATTATGGGGAAAACCCTTGCAAATCTTCTTCTTCTTAGATCGTCATCAAATGATTCAGCAAAAGAGAGTACAATGATCCATAACTTTATCTATGCAACAAAACAACTATGATATCCATGAAACAAATCTAATCATGCTTATAATCACAACCCTGACTTTGAGGATTTAGTGTGTTGTCATTGGTTGTAGTCAACTGCTAGATACTGTTGTCATTGTGCTGAACACTGTTGTCACTGAGCAAAATCTTCAAAACACTGAAATCTCATCTTCGAGTCTTGGACGCATGCAGGAGGAGATGAGCAAGCATCTATAACAATCCTGGACATTGTCTGTGAATTGTATGCCAGCGTCTATGGTAGCCCGGACGCTCTCAGGACCACTATGTGTGAGCGTCTGGGGACCAACTCACTAGATCTGCTCCAAACCCCTAGACGCTCTCACAGTTATTGTGGATGCGGCCGAGACAACCTGGACGCTCTCAGGACCACTTTGTGTGAGCGTCCCGGGACTGACACCTCCAAATCTGCCTCTGAAACCTGTGATAAGGCCGAGGGCTCTCTCGACGCTGTCTTGACCACTGTGTGCCAGTGTCCATGGACTAAAATGCCTAGTGTTGTGCCAGCATCTAGAATTCAGAAAACCCTAGATCCGTGTTGTGAGCTTGAGGTCTCGTCTATTTATAGGCTTTCATGAGGGTCCACTTGGGGTTGAGGCCAACCTAACCAATTTAACATGTGCGGCCGACCTAATCGAATATACATGAGTGAATAAATAAATTCAAAAACCAACTTTCACTTGTCCAAATAAGGTGCTCTTTTGGTCAATTTTGGTCCTCTCGAAAAGAGGAATCTAATGCAATCATCATCTCAGTCATCTGAGATATCCAATGTGGAATTTGACCGCAGTTGCAAGAATTAACAAAAGCCATCCATCAATGTGAATTACATGTGTAGATTATTTAATTTTTTATACATGATTGAACTATGTTTAAAAATAAGGTTGGGTTTGACCTATGTTTTCTCTTATTGTATCTTCTAGCCCCACATATGTTGAAAGTATTAGTGTGATTATGTTTAGAAGCAAGCCATTCTTAAAGAACGAGGCAATATTCTCACCAAATGCAAAAGAGAGATCCAATTGTAAGATGATCGTATGTTGTCCCACAGTCTCTAAAAGCTACAACACTTGCACGTTTCTCTAGACATGCATGTTCAGTGGATTCAGTGTCTCTTCCTTCCTTCACAGTTGTGAGAACATGATACACAACCAACTGAGGCTCGGTCCAATCAGGAAACGAGCCCTTTTAACTCCCAAATCGTGCCCAACAAAGGAACTAAGGCACTCGACCTTACTCAATGAGTACACTTAGCCCTTATGATAGAGAACGACCACCACTAAAAGTTTGCACACAACTAGAAAAGCAAGAGGGCACTCAGTCCAATCTTTGTATAGAATTTTTTTCGGTGAACAATATCTCAGTCAAGCACAAAGTAAAGGACTCAGGTTCCTGGAAAAAAACTAAGGGAGTATGCTCTTCAAAACTTCGAATTCTTTCCTGGAATGAATAACTCCCCCACAGAAATAAGGGAACTCGTTCCCTTATTGCCAAACCCCCTGTTAATTTTAGGTATGTTCTATGCTTAAAGCAATTTATTAATTTTCACAGTTAGCTCAATATCTTTTCCAGATTAGAAATCACATCAGCATAATAGTAAATTGCAGATAGAACATAAACATAAATCGCAGAAGACCAGCCAAGACAAGAGGACACAAGATGTGGCGCTAGCCAGGGACAAACCCCAATGTGGGGAAACCCTTGATCAATTCTTCTTATATGTTCTTCAATAGTTAAGTAGAGAGAGAGATAGTAGTCAACACTTTGACTTATCTAGATAAGAGCATACATCATCTCTAAGAAGATGATACATGAGATCAGTTGAAGACATGCTGCTTCAACTGATTCTCTAAGGTGACTCTTTCACCTATCGTTGTGATGTATTTCGTCATCATGTTGCACCTCATTGCGCTGCACCATGCTGCACCCATCATCACTATGCTGCATCCCATCACGCTTCATTAATCATGACTGTACCTATCATTGTATTGCATTATGTGCCATTGCTGCACCATGTTGCCATACTGACCTATGTGTTGGCTGCATCTTGCTTGCTTTTTGTCCCTTGCTTTCTTGTTGTCCCTAGCATGCTTGTTGTCCTTAGCATGCTTCTTGTTGCATGCTAGCGATCCCTTACATGCTAGCTGTAACATTGCATGCTTGGTGTATTTGCTACTAAGTACCATACAACTGTCCCAATGTTAGTTAGTTGTCCCTTGCATGCTGCTCTCCTTCGGAGACAGATGCTCTGGCTATTCTGGCAGTTCCCAACAGTTCCGGCTGTTCCCAACAGTTCCGGCTGTTCCCAACAATTCCGGCTGTTCCCAGCAGTTCCGGCAATTCTGGCAATTCCGGTTGTTCTCGGCAGTTCCGGCAATTCCGGTTGTTTCTGGCAGTTCTGGCTTCTGCCCTCTACGTCAGCTTTCCCGCCTGTTCCGATAGTTCCTGGCAGTTCCCAGAATTTCTGACAATTCTGGCTATTCCTGGCAATTCTGGCTTTTCCCGGCAATTCCAGCTATTCTTGGCAGTTCTGACAGTTTCGACTTTTCCTGGCAGTTCCCGGCAGTTCCGGCAGTTTCGGCTGTTCTCGACAGTTCCAGCAATTCCGGTAATTCCTACTATTCCGATAGTTCTGGCAATTCCGGCTATTCCCGGCAGTTCCAACTATTCCCGACAATTCTGACTTCTGCCCTTTGCGTCAGCTTTCCCGGCAGTTCCGGCTTCTACCCTTTGCGTCAGCTTTCCCTGCTATTCCGGCAATTCCGGCTTCTGCTCTCTAGATTAGGGCAGCATTATCCCTTAGGATCTCTCCTCCTACTAAAACCCAAAGACAAGTAAAGAGGAATAGATCCCAAGTGTGTTGAAATGACTTGAAGGCCACCTCTATTTATACTAAAACGTTGAGCACATGTGGAGTTTGTTTGGTTGCTGGCCGACCTTGACAAATTATCTTATAACACAAATAAATTCATAACTCCATGAATACTTATCGGAATCGAATAATCTTTAGATCAATCCTACACCTCTCGATGAGAGGGATCCAAGAAAGATATCAGCTACCATAAATAAGATAACCGACATGGAGTTTGGCCCTAGTTGCCAATTTTAACACTCTTTCTGACAGGTGCAGACCCTCTCATTCACAAATGTAAGAGGGAGTTGGCTTCCGAATTTGACATGAAGGACCTAGGACTGATGCACTATTTCCTAGGGATGGAAGTCTGGCAAAAGCCAGGGGAGATTTTCCTATCTCAAGGAAAATACGTGGTAAAGATATTGGAGAGATTCAGTATGGTGGACTGCAAGCCCGTGACTACCTCAATGGAGCTTAACTTCAAGAAGTTATGCAGTAGTGCTGCTAGACCTGCTTTGGGAAATGCTACTGAGTATCGTCAACTCATAGGAGCATTAATGTTCTTGGTGAACTCCCGTCTGGATATATGTTTTGCAGTCAACACGCTAAGCCAATATATGGTTAAGCCTCATCACTCACACTAGAATCTTCTGAGATATCTTCGGGGCACAATCACTTATGGGTTGAGATACACTGCCGGAGATGTGAGGCTACATGGATATTCCGATGTTGATTAGGCAGTCAGTGTGGTGGACCAAAAGAGCACTTCCGGGTGTTGTTTCTCTTTGGGTTCTGCCTCGATCTCCTGGATGAGCAGGACGCAAAAGTCGGTGGCTTTAAGCACCGCTGAGGCAGAGTACATTGCTACGAGTATGGCCTCCTATGACGTTGTCTAGTTGAGGAAGCTCTTCAGTGAGCTGTTTGGACATACATTGGATACTAACGTGATCCTTTGCGACAACTAGAGTGGGATTCGTTTATCCAAAAATCTCGTATTTCATGATCGCTTCAAGCACATCGATATCAAGTACCACTTTATCCAAGATATGGTACAACGAGGAGCAATAAGGCTCCATCATATCGGTACAAATGAGCAAGTCGCCGACATTCTGACGAAGCCCCTAGGAAAGGTCAAATTCTTGACTTTCCGAGAACGACTAGGAGTCGTTGAGAGACCCTCTTATGAGGGTCCTATATGATGCATACATTGAGCTCTGGGAACTCCGAGGTGCTTGGGGTACTTCTTGGAGCGACGAGCGACCATAGGGCGACTCACCCTCCCCTAGTGGTGCGTTGTGTATAGGGTGAATTGTTCAGCTTTCCCCTGTGATACCCCGTGGCGACTTGTAGGCAGGATGAGTGGTTCATCCTTCTCCTGCTGAGGCATCCTATCCATGCAGTCTAGGACTCATGGGAAGTACCTCTCATTTGGCCAATGAGCAGGGAAATGAGGATAGGGACCATAGTAGTACCAATGGACGCATCGTGTATCTACCGTACTCCCTATGCTAGGATGACATTGATTTGGGTTCAATTGAAACTGACTTCGGGTCAGTAAGAGTGATATAACTCACTCTCTTTTGCAACTGATCTAGGATCAGTAAGAGTGGTATGACACACTCTCTGGGACGAACTTCGGGTCAGTAAGAGTGCTATTGAGCACTCTCTTTTATCTGGGACTGACTTCGGGTCAGTAGAGGATGGTATGATACATCCTCGATCATTTCTTCTTCTTCATAGTTCAACAAAGCAGAGCAGAACAGAGCCGAGCAGTGCAGGGCAGTGCATTTGATGGCGAAGATAGTACCGACAAATAGATGGATTAGCAGATGGAGTTCTCCCTAGTTGAGAGGGAGTGTTAAAATTGGAAACTAGGGCCAAACTCCATGTGGGTCATCTTATTTATGGCAGCTGATATTTTTTCTTGGATTCCTCTCGTCGAGAGGTGTAGGATTGATCTAACGATCATCCAATTCTGACATATATTCATGGAGATATGAATTTATTTGTATTTCTTGACAATTTGTCAAGGTCGGCCAGCAAGATAAAGTGTGTGGCAGACCCCCAGCTTAACCTCAACGTTGCATATAAAGGAAGGAGACATTGTGCCTCATTGGACCATCACTCATCTATTCATCTTCTCTCTCCTAATCTTATTGGGCCAGCTTAGGAGCAGTTTCTCTCACACGTGCTAGAGGACGGATTTTCTGTTTCTAGGGCAGCGTTGACTTTTTAGGGCTGCATTGACCAAGGTGCGGGGCTGCTGACCATTGACCGAGTTGCTGGGGAATGCGTTGAGCCAAGTGTTGACCATATCTGATCTGCGCATTTCTGTTTGGGTGCTGTGTTGACCAGCGTTGACTGGTTAGGGCTGACCGCAAGCTGCTGATTCGTTGACTGCTGTTTTGACCATTGACTGAAGGCTGTTTTGGGCTGCTGATGTTTTCTGTTGAAGACCGAGTTCTTCAAGATTGACTTGAGGTCAAATTGGAGCTGTTTGATCAGCTTTGACTTCGCTGGTTGCTATTGTATTATTGCTGATATAAAATCACAGATTTGTGATATTGTACTATCTCTCTCTCTCTCTGCTGAATTATTGAAGAATATAGAAGAATTGATCAAAGGGTTTCCCCACATTGGGGTTTGTCCCCGGCTAGCTGCCACATCTGGTGTCTCTTGTCTTGGCTTGTCTTCTGTCAATTTATTTATGTTCTATCAGCATTTACTTTATGTTAATGTGATTGCTAAACTATGAATTGACATTGGGCTAATAAGAAGAAATTGAAGTAAATTGCTCTAAGCATAGAACATACCATAATTTAACACTAAGCAGTTATGGTAGTAGCGAGGAAAAGGTGGAGGCTCTCATTATTAGGCAATAAAACCTTCTTGATTAGTTTGTCAAAAAGTAGAAGATTACACCACCAGGCCAGATAATAAGATACTTGAGCATCCCCTTTGCAGTTCATGTCCCTTCAAGAGACTTGTGGGATTGGGTCCCAAACAAGTTTGAAAGCAAGCCTATGAGATGGTTCTCCCACTATATTCCATTAGTGGGTATAGTGGGTAGGATCAACCTCTACACAAAATTTTCCTTAGATTTTTCATAGTCATTCTTCTACAAAGGCACTTGTTAGTATTGTCTAACAATTAAAAGCAGGAAAGTAATTATATAATACAGATATGACAAAACATTTGGATTTCTCTTTCGAAATGACATTTTGTTGATGACATTGACTAACAAATGAATTGTTCAGCTTTCATGGAGGAATACAGTGAACAAGTGTCTCTGGGCAACATTAATTGAACTTAATGGAAGTGCCCCGTCGTTGAATGCAATTTAATTTCTTTCCTTCTTTGTGAACACAGAGGATAAATTTGGGGAGGTTGTAATTCCAGCAAATATTTTTTTGAAACCAATGGCTCAAATGTTATTCCATGTTCAAAAATCTTGGCAATAAGCCATGGTCATTAGTGGATCTGATCGGATCTTGAAACTCTGAATTGTTTCATAGGAGAAGATGCGTAAAGGCATGTTCTGAACCGATCATGAATTTGTCAGCGTTTAGACAAATAAAGTTTTTGGGTTTGTGGTGTGATCAAGTACATTTGAGCTGAATTTTCTTCTTCTTCTTTGTAGTTGAAGCGACTAGGTGGAGGTGGATGGTTTCACGGTCTGGCCAAGCACTAAACATTATCAAGGCTGCAGTTGAGGCATAAATATTCCATGAGATCATTGTTTCTTACTCTACAAACAAGATTTGGGTTTTATCTTTTCAATGAAGGAAACTAGATCAAGGTCACATGTCTACAACAGTGAGATTGAAGCCAATGAGAAAGACAAGCCAATAAATCAACTTCTTCAAGAGGCAGCATTAGTCCATCAACAAAACTCACCACAAGCACAACAACAACAATGGCAGCAACAACAAATTATTTTGTGGCCTATGGAGCAACCAACAAGTCGATCTACATGGATCCCAGTTGTACCAAACTCACAGGACAGGGTTCCTTTTAAGAACAATATAGAGCAAAATGAAGATGAAATGGACGAGGACAGAGAAATGGTACGCTTCATGTTGCTACTCAAACTCTCGCCTAAAGGTAAAAGTCCCAATCCTACTGGAAGAGCCCAGTAGCAACTATCAGGCAAGTCACTCACTGTCACCTTGGTGGCTTTGCCTCTCGCTTGAAGGGTAAGGAAGGGGCTTCCTATCCTAAGGAGGGTTTTCCTATAATCCAAACTAGCTAGGTCAAGTAGAAGGAAGGGTGAGTTCATCTAGCTAAGTTTGACCAAAGCAAATTGATACATCACTCAAGGTAGTGAAAACACTTAGAATGCCAAACGGCCAATGTGATTGAGTTCGAAAGATATTTAAATTTAATCAATAATAACTCATCAAATGCAATGCTTTGGAAACTGAAATGGGAACTTGCTGAAGGGAACATTCAAATGCTCAATTAGAAAGATTAACCACAAGTTATGTTGCCAAGATCATTCATATATCATTGTACATCGCAATATCATTCTGTTTAGCAAAGGACAGTAACATTAGATCTGAGATGTGACAAGGCCATGTGCAGATTTAAAATTCAGTGTGAAAAAGTAAGAGATGCCTTCAAAATATTCCACAAGGATCATTTATTTCTCAACATCATTAATACTGCCAGTAGATCAGAAATGTAAACCTAACGTACTTCAGCAACTAAGATTAGGTCTATTCAACCAGAAATTGTTCAATGCAGCAGAGCAGAATTGCATCACGATTCAACCATATGTCTCAGACTTACAGATTCCTACTTGTTTCAGTTGTGACTCTTTCTATGTAAAGGAGTTTGTTCCTATTCTTTAGGAGTTGTTAAGATCTAAATGTTTCCTAGATTGGTGTGGTTGAAATATTCTCTCAACCATGTGATTGTGTGTCCAAGATAGTCTACCTATCTTGAGACAACACTTCACATATATATATAATATTATTTGATCAACATAATTCAGTGAGTGTGCATTATTCAATTTTAAGTGTCATAGCATTCAAGATTTGAAACATGAATTCTCTGTGATCAAAATGTTTACAATGCCAAGGTTTGCATCGATCCAACAACAATCATACCACAGAGGATATACCAAACAGCAATGCCTCAGTGTTAGAAAAGCAATTGTGATATGCCAATAAATAAGATTTTCCCACTATCTTAAGATCAGAAAACTCTGTTCAGAATACGCAAATGTCTTAAATTTATTGTACAAAGTTTCTATTTAGGAAAGGTTGTATTATTCCTTCTGGGCGATGTCATGTGCTTATTGTGACATCAAGAATAGTAGTAATAAGAACCATGTAAAAGAGGTGCCGACGATGAAACTCAGAACTATGACCAACAGTAACAAGATATAATGACATTCAGTTTGCTGTTCGTATCTCAGATTATACTCAGATATTAATCTAGTCCCAAGAAAGAGAGATAAACATTACCACCATATTGAGACTATTCCAAGATGCATGTCAAACATCAGAGCAATTTTTAGATAAAAAATGACCAAGACAACAATGGACATTAGTATGCAGAGCAGTGAACATCAAGTTAGTGTGCCAGCCTTGGAGGTTGTTAATGATATATATGCTTTGATGAACCAAAACTATCCTTCACACACCTGAACGCTCTATATTTTTGAGTTTAAACAATCCAAAAAGCACTGTAACAATAAACCACAGGTGTACTTGTTATATCGACCAGAGAAGTATTCAATTCTTAATTATGATGTCAAACATATTTTGGTCTTCTGGTATCACTGTGGGTTAGTATCGTACAGAGTTTCAAGATACCTCTAACAAAGGAACTCTGTTACGTTTTGATCTCTGGGTACAAATTTGATATGGTTTTAATGCTTATGCGTATGGTTTATGTCCTTTGATTTCTGAGTGGCAAAACATTTGCATTTTCTGAATACTGTAAACTTTAAAGGGTGTTTTCTGAGTGAATTTGAGGTTTGTTACATTACACTAACTCTGAAATATTACCCAGAATGTCACCGCTGTAAGACAATTGGAATCTGCTCTTATACTCTGTAGTTGATGACGTTGCATACTTGCATTTGTACTTTCTCTTCACCATTGGATCGATGCAACTCTGGTACATGTTGAATGATGGTTTGAGCAATAAAGTATTATTTTTGTTGTTACATACTCATGACAGTCACATAAAGTTGCATTTGTTTCACTGCTGGTGCAATTAACGTAGTGTGTAAGTCGTGATTCTCGTGGTTAATACTTGAGACAATCTGTTACATATTCATTTCTGAGATACTTGGTTGAATGATGATGATAATTTCACTCTAAAAGTTCAAATGCTGATGAATATGTCGTAAGATAAGTGCACCTGATGTTTCACTGAACTGCTGAACTGTTCACTGTTTACGTCTTTAATCTTTGACGACGTTAAGAGTAATTGTAGATTACATGGAATTAACTATCCTTTAAGTGCAAATTTCGTACGATCTTGTCGTTTTGTTCAAATGATATGATTCTCTGTAAGCAATGGTTCTTGAGCCATGATATGACATTTTGTTTCATGGGCATTTGAATACTTCCTTGAGCAAGTTCTACTTTCAATTTTGAATTATTATATTGGATGATTTGTCATAGATCGAATTTGATTGACTTTCGAACTTAATTACATTGGCAATTTGATACTTTATTTCACATAAACATTTTCTCTGCCTTGAACAGAATACCAAGTTACCTTAGTCAAGCCTAGCTAGAAGAACTTAACCTTTGTACTACTCGACCTAGCTTAGCCTGACCATTAGGAAAACCCTCAGTTTAGGAATCAGCTTCCTTAGCCTCAAAGCAAGAGGCAAGGCCAGCTAGGTAACAGTGTGCGTCTTGCCTAATAATTGCTCCTTGACACTCCCACTAGGATTAAAACTTTTATTTTTAGACAAGAGTTTGAGGCCATGTTAGCTGGCTCTGCTTAGAACATAGAGATTATAATGCAGATTGGAGAATTATGCAAGAACATTCCACATCCAACAGGTGTACATTGTATATAAGAATAAGCCTTACGTGAATTTGTAGACTCGAGGAAAACTTGTACTTTTGTAGAAATATAAGTTGATTAGGGAGATTGTTGATTAAAATTAAAATAAATGATAAGATTTCATGAAAGCCAGAGAGAAGTAACCCAATGAAAAAAACTTGGACAGAGGCTTATCAGTATAAAAACTCTCTAACTAAAAGAAAAAATGATTCCATGCTACCGGCCTTTATTATCAACCAATCAGTGATTACATAGATTCTATTACTTGGATGCTTAGCTTATTTCTGCTACCATTTGTCAATCAATTGCACTCCTAGAAGTTCATTTTCTATGCAATGATTCTGGATGTATGGCATCCAATGCCCGGTCATCCCAAATATCTGTTAGTGATTTGCCGATTCTGATAGAAGTATATAGCCAAAGGTCAAATGAAACCAAAACAAAGATGCATGAAGCTCAAAGAAACATATCCACAACTAATTGCAATAATCAGCTGTTCAGGGATAGAGATGAGTACCATCATATAAAGAGACACCAATAGCTGTGGCAGCAAATCCCACTGTGCTGAATGTGCAAATTGAATTCACCCATCTCAAAGAGTGGATGTCTGGAAATTGTGACAAAAACAATTCAAACACTCCGAACAGAATGATGAATCCTTGCAATGTAAGATTACCGCTGTTGTGATAATGTTTGTAAATGGCCTGCAAAACAAGGATTGAAAAGATAATTACTAGTTATAGAAGATCATCTGTCAAATCCCTGAGAAAGCAAACATCCAAAGAACCATATGCTGCTCAAACTAACCTTGAGGCTGCTACCAGCAGCAATTTGTATAGCAATGTTGCTGCCTAAAGATGCCAGTTGCTGGAAGAAAGTAACTGCCCAATAACCTTTTGTTCCTTTATTCATCACCAAGATTCAATGCATCAGTGCATATGAGTGTGGCCACGCGTTTGGTATTAAGTTGCAAGAAAGACACACATGGAAAATGTAAGGCACCTGCTCAATGGATTTTTTATTTATTTGATATAACTCATTGACTCAAGAAGATTGTAACAAGCCTGGCGGGGTTGGTGGTGATTATATACACTTAACAGCATAGTTTTCCAGTGGCTTGAATTGAATGGGAAAAGGTGTTTAGTGTGGAGTGGGTGGTGAAGAATAATTTGCCTGAGGTTTACATTTAATAGGAATTAAAAAAGAAAGAAACATGAGGAGATTTTCTAATTGTAAAAGCTATTCCAACTTCCAAGATTTTTAAGATAGGTATTTTTCTTTTTTTTAAATCTAGAGGAATCCCCAACTGGACTGGTCTAGTACTCGTCTGATACAGGGTTGATTTCAATGGCTGCCACTATAATGATACAGGTTGATTTCAACTGCGGCCACTATAATTTCTAGGTGCCTATGTATACCTCTTATACTGGCAATGGCAAAAGTGAATCAGGAATTTGAACCTCTAACTTCCTCACATATAACACTTCATAGTCATGACCAATTAAACTATATCCCGGGGCTAGGTGCATTTCATTATTAACAGAGAAAGAAGTAAAAGGTGAAACAAACCACTGTAATTATTCCATACCAATCAATCATTGGGTTCTAATCTCTGTAAACCCTAAGGTAAGATCCCAATTTGCTTTTATAATTTAAAGAAAAAATCAAACCAAAAAGCAGAACCGTGTTGGATTAAACAGTGTGAGGAAGGAAGTACCAAAAATGCTCTGGGCAAGTTTCCTGTAAGTGGTATGCTGGACACCATTCCATTTCCACAAAGATGAAAGGAGAAAGCTGGAGTACCATGTGACCATCGTCCCAGTCACCAAACTCACAACTCCTACAGTAAAATCCCATCTAAATTAGAAGAAGCGCAAAAATGCTGGGGAAATAGTGGAGCTAGGGAAATGAAATTATTAAGGTGTGATGGAGAACCTCCAGGCCAGCCTAAGGAGGCTATGGCGGATGGCAAGGGAGCATAGGCAGCCGGTGTAGCAATTGCTGTGGCCACATGGAACGCTGCATGCATCCAGCTCCCCTTAGGACCATCTGAAATCGAATTATTGAAGCCATCATCATCGATTTCCTCTCTTTTCTGCTTAATAATTCTACTTTCTTCAACACCAGCTTCAGCTGCAAGGGTGTCCATCTTCTTGCTTGGCACATGTACTTGATAAGTTTTGGGTTCTTGAACTTTCTCATGCCGCCAAGTTCATATAGAGTACATGTTCATATTCGTTCTTTACTAGAGAATTATTCAAAGTACTGATTGGACTGCAACTTGCAGCATAAATTCAAACAGATGCCTCATCTCTGCCCCAGTCATTGACACTCAGTAACTATGTGAAAATGACATGTCTCCTATTCGAAAATGGTTGAAATTTTCATTTAGCTGGCCTGGTCATGCGGTGGGGGTTGAGCTTTCAACTTCACTCACTACCAAGTGGCCGAGAATATTCTGTTGTTCATTGTTCAAATTTTGGTTTTACTTGGTTAAGTTTTTTTTTTTTGGGTAAGAATAAGTTTTTCTCTGTAATTTTTTTTGGTCTTTTATGTAATTTAAATTTTAAAATACTGAAAACATATTTATTAATGCGATTGTATTAATATTATTATAAATGTTTAATCGATGAAAATATATTTTATTTCTAAATTATTAAAAAAAAAATTACTTATCATATTATGTCAAAAAAACTATATTAAAATACAATGTATAAATAGAATATGCAACAAAATTATTTATTAGAAAATGGAATAATCAACTTTAACTCTGTAATGTCTTATTGTTTAAAAATACCAAGCACTCCAAAAACACACATACATTAGTTACATCTCCCCTAGATTAGATTAAATATTCCAACAATCAAATATTCTAAAGTCATAAGCAACGTAATAAAATTACCTTCCTACATATTCTGCATTATCGGTTAGCCCAAACATGAAAATCAATGATTCTGATATCATAAAATCATTTTGATTATACAAGTGCATCAATCTTATAAGCAATAGAGTAGAGAGCATTGTTGTGTAGGGTGGCATGAATCTCTATATGGTGTATATTACTAAAAATACTTTTTTAAAATCAAATATTCTTCGTTTATTTAACAACAATAAAGCAAAATTTGTGCTAGTATAGACTAGCGTATAAAAATATTTTTTTATCATTTTTTTATTTATTTAACAAAAAAATAAATTTTATGCATACTAATTCTAATATAAACTAAACCTATACACTTAATAAAAATTATTCTCTCTTTATTTTTATTTTTTTTAAATCATCTTTACTATTTTTAATGATGGATAACAAATTGCTATGGTGGCAACGTAACCTCACCGGACCACCTGCTATGGTGGCGTTTGGTGTTGCCCATTAGAGCAGCCAAATAGCATTACTAGGAAGAAAAAAAAAAGAAAGAAAGAAAGACACTTTCATTCCAGCGTGGCTTTTTAACATCTTTACCACATCCTTTTTTTAGGTTATTTTTGAATATTTACAGAATAATTTACTTATTTAATCTTCACTTTTAGTAAAATTTAAAAGAAAAATATATATTATACTATATATATAAATATATATTAATATATATACTTTACAAAATGTGATTAAATAAATTTTGAAGTGGCTTTTTTCTGGGATTTTTTGAAAAGTTGCGTTCGGATAGATACAACATTCACCAGCGTTCGATAACCCAAACTTGTCACATATTCTTACTTATACCACTATCTGTGTTGGCATTATGATGCATGTGTTGTACTTGATGGCAACCCTCTCATAGAAGATCATCTCACTTACATATAACTAGATGAATCTACATAAGAGATATCAGATGTGACTGAATGCATGGGTTGCAGGACAACTAAAAGGAAT
>APFE030889241.1:2708-43230 GCA_000404065.3 Pinus taeda | reverse complement strand
GGGCCAATAACAACCCTCCACGCACTGCATCGGGATTTGTTTAACATTTGGTTAAACAAATAACCAAACCCACCAACATAAACCATATAAAAACCCCGATAACCAAAGTTTTATACCCCGCCAAACATTTCAAAACATTGAAATATTGCGACGGGACCCATGCCTTACACCTCCACCAACTAAGCATCACGTCAACTGTCGGATCAATGCCCTCAGATTGGAAAGTCCGCGACCATATCACAACCACCATGATTGCCGAAATTTACCTTCCATGAAAATGGTGGTTTTACCGTCGTACAGGAGACACGTGTCGCCCGCTCGGCATTATCGCGACCCCTCCTCCCAATACAGCTTTTGCCCAAAAGCGGTGCAAGAAATACTGCTTACCGCCCACTCGCCGCTAACATCATGAGTATGCCATCTGCTGACGTCACCCCCACGTTATCCCCACATCACTACTGCCACCTCAGCTCCATGTCGTCTGCCACGTCACCGCCAAATCAGCTTCTGTACCCCCGCTACACGACAAAGATTACATCATGCTGACATCACCTGATGAAAGCACGCCAACAACGTGACAAAGTCAAAATCTTTTGTTGAAAGGTGTAAAATTTCATTTTTGCTCATTTTCCTTTGTTTCTTCTGCGCAACCTCTGCATGCTCTTTTACGTCTGAAGTAGCATTTTAACTGCACAGTCTGCCACACAGAGAAATTGAATACACAGCTCAGCCCCTCAGCTTGGTATTCCATCTACATTTTACACAAGGTGTCCATTAAAATAGGTATTTACACGAGTTCTACTGCTAAACCCTGTTTTTCTAAGTTTTCTCTGTAAAAATTTCCCAAAGCACCAAAATTTAAATTAGAGACGCATTGCTACGATCAAACATCGCGCTGCAACCTCTATTTTTACCCATTTTTCCAGGAAAATCCCTCAAACTCTATCTCACTCAGCAAAAGTCATCCAATGAGTCAAATTTGAGCTCACTATGATTTGCAATTCCCGACTGAAAGGCCCTGAACTATCTTTGTCGATTTTGACTAAAAAAGACTCTCCAAGCTCCATTTTCTACTACAAATTTTACACAGCAAGTTAACAATGAATCTCTCTAGTCTGCAAATCCCCTAAGAAAAGCCTCTAAGCCACTGTTTTACCCACTGTTGTTGTAAAGACCCACATTCCAATTAAAATCAGAAGAGAATTTATAAGATGGAAGACCCTACTCCAGTGGCCCTCAATGTTTCCCCTCTCAATGCTCCACATAAAGAACTTGAATGGTTACCCCTAGCTGACAAGGATTTCCAAATCAAAGATTTAGTTGGCTGTAAATCTCATATCCAAGCTTTCTGTGATATCAGGAACAGCTACAGGAAAAAAATTGATGTAATTGGAATTTGGGAGTCTAATATGCCCAGATACTACCTCCTTTCAGTTAATATTTTTCCTGACCTCATCCACCAATGCCATGCCAATTATGAGCCTACTCAAAGGGCAGTGATGTCTCCTTCTGGAACAATTCTATTTTATATCACCCCTGAATCTATAAATGAGATGTTGCATTTTAAGCCAACCGGGACTTTGACTCCTCTTTCCCTGGAATTTTTTCTTGACCAAGTGTGCAAATTCCCAAGTTTAGAAGTAACCGGAATAGGCTAATTATTCATGAAGCTAGATTATCAACCTCAGCAGCCTCCTCCTTATTTAGATCTTTGGTTCAATGAGGTTGGGAAATTTATTATTGACATGATATCCTACATCCTGGGATTCAAAACCAGTGAGTATGTAGATGAAACCACATTGGTCCTCTTGTCCATTTTCACTCTAGGACAGCCCCCTACTGTCACGTATTATTATGCTACTTTCATAGCTGATAAGATCCATGATAAATTCATGAGCATGGACAGAGAAGGAGTGTTCACTTATTCATCATACATATATCACCTGTTCCTCTATTATCAAATAGAGAGCTTCCAAATTCCTATTAGAAAGTTGGATGTCAAGGGGGAGCATAGGTATGTAATCTTCTGGACTTCAGTCTTCCACCATGTTAATAACTCCCCTTATGATTATTGTGAATTAATTAATCTCTTCATACATCCAACCTCTTCTTTGCTGATGACAAGTCCTCTAGATAGACTTTCTGGTGAAATACAAAAAATCCTATAGCTCTCTAAGAGCTACAGCATAGGTAACTGGTACTTTTACCAGAATCACACTGAGATCTGAATATATGGCTGTGAGTTGTGCCCGTACAAATTGCCAAAGTATGTGCCAATGAGACTGTTTACATTGGAATACTTTAGGTAGTTCATCCAAGTAGACTTAATCCATTTTTGTGATGTTAAGAAAAAAGCACAACTCAAAATAAGAAATCAACTAGACCCTTTCATCTTCAATAAGAGGGAAGCTTGCAAATAAGCTGACAACATTTTAGGGCAACAACTTAAGCTGAAACAAAGTTTTTATTGGGCACCATATGACCCCAATCATTTCATAAGCTATAGGAAAGTAAAAAATAAGTTGTCGGCATATCTTCATTGTAAAATCCATGAAATCCATCAAAATGCTAATCAACAAGAATGGTTAGGTGGAACATTAGTGGAAAACATTACTGAGGAAGATAAACTAGCAAAGGTAATGAAGGAGCTTGAAAAAATGCTTGACCTAGACTCTTTTGGACATGTATCGTTCAAGCTGCCTTAGCACACTGGAGGTGATACATATTTTGCTGAGACCTCACTGCAAAGATCACAAAAGGCGAGTTCAGCATCAACAAAGGGCAAGGAGGTAATGGATACAGAGGAGTAAACAATGGCACATCAGCCTACCACATCAAAAGAACAGGGTCAAGCGCAAGTTCCCCCGGCTCAAGTCAAGGCACCAGAAGCCCATGTACTACAGACTCCTCAAAATGAGGAAAAGAGCAAAAAGAGAGGTAGAGAAGAGGGTACCCCTGCCAGTGGACCAACAAAACAACCAGGAGATAAGAGGCAGAGATTGAATCCCTATTCTCAGGAGGAATTTTGGAAGAAACCACAGGAAGCATGAGAGATGAGGAAAGGACTGAGCAGCAAACTTCTCCATTAGCGTGCACATCAACTAGCTCATTCTAGCAAGAGCTGGAAAGGCAACACAGTGTGGAAGTTTCATTCACTAGGTCTCAAAGCAAGGAAAAGTCAGATATCAAGAAAACCTTCACTGAAATAAAAGCAAAGAATGATCCAGTGAAGATGCAACTTTATAATCATCTGATGAGGACATAACCCACCAATCAATAAAGGCTAATTTCTTCTTATGATATTTAGGAAAAAAATATGATCCTCAGTCATTTCGAGCCCAACATGTAGCAACCACAGTTAGCTGCTGATTATATTAGAACCAATCTCGAAGTTTTCTCTAAATACATCCACCCAGTTGACCGGATTGAATTACACAAGAAAACTAGGGAAATGGTGTACTCCACCTTGGCAGACAAGGCATTTCTCACCCACAAACTACAAAATTCATTGCACAATACCTCTGCCCAATTGGAATTTGCAAAGGCCTCTTCCTTAGTAAAGGACAATAGGATTATGTCCTTAGAAGAAATTATCATTGAGCTCGGGCATGATCCCAAGGATGCAAAGGGAATCAAGTTACTAATAAAGAAAAAAGAGGAGAACATAGCGGCACTAAGGATACAATTAAATATAGCTATCACCATGCATCCATAAACAACAGAGTTAGTAGAGAAAAAGACAGAGGAAGACATGGTGGATTTATTGATAAGTATTAATAAGAGGTTAGTAGAAACAGAGCAGGCATTGGAGAAAGCAACGAGAGAGAAGCAGGGAGTGTCGACCTCCCAACCACTAGAAACATTTCCAACAAGCACAATTGATCCTCCTACAACCACAACCGCAGTACCTCCCACTTTCCCAGCAAGAGGTACATCAGCTTCAGATGCTTCAGCGGCAACAACAACAGTAGTACCAGATACCATCATGGGCATGGAGGAAATGATGAAGGCAATAAAATAATTAGAACTCCAAATGGCAGAGCTAAAGAAAGCCAAAGAAAAACTCGCCAAGTTAGAGGTAAGCTATGAAAAATCCTAAATAACTGTGGCAGAAAAAACTGAAGAGGTAAAATCCTTAGAAAATAAGGTAAAATCTTTGGAGAAAGATCTTACTCTTCATGAGCCTCTCTCAGAGATCAAAACAATTATGTGGACGAAGATTGGCCAGTCCATCACTGATCAATGGAGATCAATAGAGACTATCCATGAACAGATTGAATTGATAGAAATGGCCCAGGTAGAGATTCAGAAGGCCAGAGCATCATTGGGAAACATGCCTGAGAAGGCCAATAGACTAATTCATTTTTTGAACACTCATACCAAGGAACAACTAGCAGCTCTAGATATCAGGGACAGAACAGTCACCATTTTGATAATGAAAAAGGTGTTGACCATGAGGAATTTTATACACAATCTGGAACGAAAGTGCCAAGAAATGTAGATGGAAATAAATGCCTTTACAGAGAAGTTTACAGTCTTGCAGCAAAAGGGTCTACCCAGTCTGTTAACCAGCAACCATAGACTGTTGACACATGAACAATATGCTCACAGGGTAAATACATATGTTGTCAATCAGATCATAGCATCATCAAGCACTTCAGAAGACATAGGACGTCCCTCTGGTCAAAGCTTGTATGACAAGTTGGAAAATCTGTTCTATATCGAACATGAAATAAATCATCTTTTTGTAGTCCAGCCCAACTTCTACAGGTATACTGAAGCTGATGAAAAATTAATAAAAATACAAAGACACCAGTTGCCAATAGACCAATGGTGGCAGAGCATGTTGGAGGTTTTACGAAGGTAGTTCTAATTTTTCTTTATAATCTGCATTTAATCCAATGTAAAAACACGTGGCACATAATATAAGGATGAAGACAACAGAGGAAGCGAGTCAAGTTGGGACTATAACGCATTAAAGGGAATCAAGCACAAATGAAAAGGTTGGGACAACAATGCATGAACGCAAAATAAAGAGACAGCTACTAGCCGACTCATTGAGTTAAAAAGTCAAAAATATCTTATCAACTGAACAGCCAACACACAAACATTTACTTCTGCATTCATTTCTCTCATTTACTTCTCCTATAAAGTAGATGGATGAAGTTATTGCTTGATATTATCCCATTTCAGATATTTTGTAACTCCTTTTTGTCTAAATACCTCCCCGTAAGATGTATTTGGGGTTTGGTGATTTCTCTTCTAGACTGCGATGTAACTCTGAGAATTTCTAATACAAAGGCTATTGAAGTTTACTGTTTGTTGTACTGTTTGAATGCGGATTTGATGTCCTGGGCCCTCCTACAGAATTCTTGTGTCTTTCCATGGATCAATAAGTTATTCTAACCTGTGTTTTGTATTTTTTTTGTTTGCAAATCTCATATATGTTTCATATTCTTAATGAAAGGGAAAAGGAATAGCCCAGAATTTTTTTAAATACACTCTGTGTTCAATCTCTATTGCTAATTACGTTTTCCTCAGAGTTAGCATAAACAGGGATTCTTAGATGCTCTTGTTTCAACTAATTCTTTCACTGTGAATATTGACAAGGAATTCTTTACTGCTCCTTGATAATACTCATGCATTTTCCCTCTTCCAATATGATGAAGGATTCTTAACTACCCTTCACCCACTGGCTTTCATTACATCTATTACAAGATTATAAAATTGTTCCAAGATTCATTATCTTGCTGTGTAGTATTGCCTTTTACCAAAGAAAGCACACTCAACAGTTCATCCTCATAGACTCCATTTTCCCAATGGAGTAAACTGTTCAGACTTGCATCTCGGTTCTGTTTAAGATCACCATCCAACAAAACCAAAACAAAACCATGTACTTCACAACTAGCCTAATATACTTTAAAACCAAAGATAAATTATAAAGAGAGAGCCCTCTCTGGGTGGAGATTAGCTAGAAACTGCATCTAAAAGATTGGTTAGTGGTTAGCTCGGCTGTATTCCCTTTTCTCACATGTTTTAGGGAACAACCTAAGTGATAACATGATTGGCGACTCCACTGGGGATCGAACGAATGTTTGTTACTGTTTTCTAGTTTCTAAAGCTACAGATGGAGCCTGAAGTTAGCCAGGAATCCTTTGAAACTATTTTTTCTATGCAATCACAGGAGTAAATAAAACCTACTACAGTCTATCTCCAGTCTTGTTTTAGGATGTAAACAGTTGTCTCAAAGATTTGATCAGTTTCCTTGTTTCAAACATACCAGAAGGAAAGCCCAACGCCTCCTAGATTTCAAAAGCTTCCTTCAAAATATTGTCAAAACTTTCATGCTTCAAATATTTCCAAAAAATAACAAAAAATATATTTTTAGAAGCTGGATCCAAAGAAGAAAACTCATTACACTAGATCAGACCCAGATCCAAATCCCCCACTTATCTTTGATAATCCTAACTTGATTCCTAAGAGCCGTAAAAGACCTTAAAATCAAGAGAGTACTGTTGATCCAAATCTTCAAACTCCTTAGTAAAAACGTATACAAACTGAGCTTACTACTGGAAAATCACAGGTCCTTTCTTCCATTTCTGCAACTTCTTCTAGTTCACCATCATCACTCCAAAAAATCTTTTCCACTCCTCCATCCACAACACTTATCTTAGCTGTTATCCCTGTGCTTCCAGCTGTACCATTTTTTCTTGCAAATATGGACGACTGAAATGCTCCCTTGCAGTTACCTCCAAATCCAGGGGCCATGCCTTGAGATTATCAAAGCAAAATCACCTAATTTGATGGTACTGGCGCTTACACTACTCAACAACACACTAAGAAAATGACATGTTATTTTGAAAATTATGAGATTGATGATGATGATGTCAGAATGAAAATTTTTGTCCAGAGCTTAACTGGTGATGTGAGAACTTGGTTTAGGGCACTCCCTCTAAACACAATAGCTAATCTATAAGCCCTTTATCAAACTTTCTTAAACATATGGGAAAAGAAAAAAGACCATTTAGACATCCTATCAGAGTATGAGAACTTGAAAAGAGGTCCACAAGAGAGTGTCCAAGATTACTGTGCCAGATTTAATAATGTGTACAATGCCATTCCTCAGAATCTTAGACCCCCACTAGACTTAGCATTGATCAACTTCCCTGATGTATTTGACTTAGACATGGTTTACGAGCTTAGGGAGAGAGCTCCTCCAAGCTTAGAAGACATGTAGAGCATAGCTGTAAGTGTTGAAGCCAATCTAATTTCTAAACGAAACCGGGCTAGATATGAGAGAAGGACAACTTTTAAGGAAGAACCTTCTACATTTGAACAAAAACTAGATTCAATTATTAAAGGTATGGACAGACTAGGAGATAGAGTGGAAACCATTGAAAGAAAATCTTCATGGGAGGGCCAACCAAGCAACAGTGCTAGAAATCGAAACTTCAGAAAAAATTGAAATCCAAATGTAGGAAAAGTTGGTCTAGACCAAAATATTAGGCCTCCATTCCAAGAAAACTATGCTGAAGCTTCAACATCTAATGAACCAATAGAGGATACCCAAATTTTCTTGATGGGTCTAGATAGCGAGCATCACATTTTCCTAACACAAGAAGACCAAGAGACTCAATTTGACAAACAGTTCCAAATTCAATCAGGAGAGTCTTTGTATTTCAAAGAAGGATATGACACAACTGTCTATGAAGTGCATAAACAATACAATCTTAGGAGTAGAAAAATAGACATCCCTGATGATCCCAAGCAGAAAGAAATCAAGCAGCCTACCAAATCCAAACCCAAGGATCATCATCTACAAACTATTCCTAAACCAATTTCTAATCCAAATAGTCCAACAGTTGAAGATATTTCAGACCTAGAAAAATCAAACCAGCACCCTCCAACTATTTTTCCTCTTAAATAAATCGTACAGGACCTTTACAAGATGGTGTAAAACTGACTTAAGCTCATAACAATATTCCAGTGAAAGAATCAGTTAGAGAAAACTCAGCTGAAAAAGAAAACCTTGCTACCCAGAATATAAAAACACAAACAGAAAAACCTTTCAATTTGGAAACTAAAATAACTAATTTAAAAATAGCCATCCCACTATTTGAATTGGCTAAGCATGAAGTTTTTAGAGAACAAATCAGGAGATCACTACAAATTTCAGAAAACAAAGATGTAGTGAATGTCCTTGATGACCAACCAGAACTTATATTTGGTCCTAAAGTGAATTGCGAATCGGTAGATAGAGGAGTTCCTCCATTCTATGTCAGTCTAAAAATTCATGATACGATACTTCACAATGCAATGTTTGATTCTGGTGCCTCCCACAATTTGATGCCCAAATATGTGGTGGAGAAATTAGAACTAGATATAACTAGGCCATACAAGGACCTATTCTCATTTGATTCTAGTCAAGTCAGATGCCTAGGATTGATTAAAGATCTGTGTGTATCATTGATACAGTATCCTGCTAAAACAATTTTAATGGATGTAGTAGTGGATGATATCCCACCCAAATATGGAATGTTACTATCTATATCATGGGGTGCCAAGCTTCAGGGCTCCTTGCAACTTGACATGTCTTATGCCACCATCTCAGTCTTTGGCGAGCCACAGAAATTATATAGGGAAACTTTGATGAAGTATGTGGTTAGTAGCCAAGAGAAACCCCAAAACTTTCCCATTTATTCTATGCATTCAGACATGGATTCTTTCATCTTGTACAACACTGAGATTCATACCCCAACTGATGTTAAAATTTTGGCTTTAAGCCAGAAGGAATTCCTAGATGAAAAGTCCACAGTTCAAATTCAAGAAGTCTTCGAGAACAATCATGTAGTAGTCACAGAAGAGAAATCCCATGAGATTGAAAATCCAAATCTACCTGCTAAACAAATTGAAAAAATTCCTAATACTTGTTCCAACCAAGAAAACCTATGGTATCTAGAATTCGATGGATATGTCAATCAGCTAGGAGTAGGGGCAGGAATTTGGATGCACAATATAAATAATGACCATGCTGAAGGACATGCATATAGATTGAATTTTAGATGCATCAACTACATGGCCGAGTATGAAGCCCTCCTGCCAGGGCTCAAAGTGATCAAAGGCCTAGGTGTAGCTAAGATATCAATCTTGGGAGATTTTGATCTCATCATTCAACAAATGAAAGGTAACTTTATCACAAATGATCTTAGGCTGAGATCATATAGAGGTGCAGCGATAGAAATTCTCAACACCTTTCTAGAATCTAAGTCTGCTAAAATTCCAAGGAATCAAAATTTGCACGCTCACAGACTAGCAACATTTGCTAGTACTTGCAAACTACCATTTAAGCCTAATTACTGATGCACAACTGAAATCAAACATAGGAAAACTTTACCTGATAATGTTAAAAATTGGCAAGTCTTTGACAGTGACACTCAAATTAATAATTTCCTCACCCTCAAAGAAGCGTTTTCAAGCACAAAAATAGATATAAGTACCATAAGTGAGAATGATCAAATAGACACAATTGAGACACATATTTATGCTGAAACAACAAACTGAATGCTACATCCAACAAAGTTTGCTGAAGAAGATTTACAGGAACTTGAAGAAATACAATGTAATGATGCTATTAGAGCTGAATGTGAAGTGATTGATTTAAAAGATAATTTTTTACCTACAGGCCTCACTCCTTTGGAAGATATTTCTGACTCAAATGACATTTCTAGGAAACCCAAAATGCAGCCATTATATTTGGTAATTGAGGACTGTAATATAGGAACTGCGGAAAATCCCAAAATCATAAAATTGTCCAAAAATTTGCCATTTGACCAAAAGACCAAGTATGTTGAACTGTTTAAAGAATTTCAGGATGTGTTTGCATGGAACTATGAGGACCTAAAGCCTTATGATACATTTGTCATCCAACACACCATACCTCTCAGGGAAAACCAAAAACCTTTCAAATAGAAACTTAGGAGGGTCAACCCTGTGCTCCTCCCTTTGATTGAGAAAGAGGTTAAGGGAATGTATGAAGCTGGAATTATTGCACCCATCAAATTCTTATAATGGGTTTCAAATTTGGTGCCCACTAGAAAGAAAATAGGAGAGATTAGACTGTGTGTCGATTTGAGAAATTTGAACAAAGTATTTTTAAAAGACAACTACCCCTTACCCAAAATGGATCACATTCTACAAAGAGTAGTGGGGGCTTCAAGGATATCACTGTTAGATGGATTCTCAGGTTTCAATCAAATCCTAATGCAACCTGATGATAAAGACAAAACTGCTTTCACAACCCCTTGGGGAACCTTCAAATATTTTAAAATGCCATTTGGACTCGAGAATGCAAGAGCAAATTTTCAAAGATCCATGGATATAGCTTTTGCTAAATAAATCCATGAATTTTTAGTCATTTACCTAGATGACGTTACTGCCTTCTCCAAGTCAGATCAAGAGCACCTAGATCATATCAGACAAATATTTGTAGTTTGCAGGAAATATGGTATATCACTAAATCCAATGAAATCATTGTTTGGCCTAGAAGAAGGAAAATTATTGGGCCATATCATCTATAAATAAGGCATTAGAATTGATCCAAATAGAATACAAGTTATTATGCAAGTTCCTCACCCTAAAAACATGAAATACCTACAAGCTTTTTTGGGGAAGATCGATTTTCTAAGAAGATTCATACCAAATCTGGCTGAGCTGATAAGATTCTTGAAAAACATGCTGAAAAAAGATTCCAAGGTCAAATGGACAATAGAAGCTAAACAAGCCTTTGAAGAAATAAAAAAAACTTTGAGTCAAACACCAATCCTTATAACCCTGAATTTTGACAAAGACTTTATCATATTCTCATTTGCATCAGAACATACAATCGCTACTGTTTTGCTTCAAAAAGATGACCAGGGATGTGAAAAGCCTTTTTTAGCAAGGCAATTAGAGATGCTCCACTCAAATATCAAATCATGGAGAAACAACCATATGCACTTGTAAAGGCCATTAAGGACTTTGGAGTTTACATCTTATACTCTCATGTGATTTCTTATGTGCCCAACATTGTTGTTAAAGACATCCTAACCCAAGAGGGAATTGAAGGAAAAAGAGGCAAATGGATTGCTACAATATTAGAAAATGACATTGAAATCAAGCCAACAAAGCTGATAAAGCGACAAGGATTAGCCAAACTTATGACTGAAGCCAACTTTCAAGCCCTTGACATAAATGAACTAGATAATGACTAGGAGATGGCGACTCCAGAAATCAATCAAGCCCTTTTACAATCACCTTGGTATGTTGACATATTTTTTGTATTGTTAAACCTGCAAGCTCCTCCAGCATTATCCATAACTAAAAAGGATTTTTGAAAATGAAACCTTCCAAATTCTATATTTTAGATCATGCTCTCTTTTGGAAAAATCATGAAGGTGTTTTATTAAGTTGTCTAATCAAAGAAGAAACTGACAAAGTACTTAAAGAGTTTCATTCAGGGGATTGTGGTGGACATTTATATTGGAAACCAACTGCTGATAAAATCCTAAGGGTTGGATTTTATTGTCCCACCCTATATACTGATGTAAGGAAATATGTAACTTCTTGCCACAAATGCCAAGTCTTTGAAGGCAGGAAAAAGATATTGCCTCTACCCGTCAAACCCATTTCCACTGAAAGACCATTTCAACAATGGGGCTTAGACTTCATTGGGGAAATCCACACTTCATCCTCTGGCCAACACAAATGGATCCTTACTACCATAGACTACTTTACCAAGTGGATAGAGGCCATCCCTTGTAGGCAAGCCAATGACTCAGTAATCATGCAATTCCTAGAGACCAATATCTTGTCTAGATTTGGTTGTCCCGAAAAGATTATAACAAACAATGTTGTTGCTTTTAAATCCAAGAAAATGATCAGATTTTTCCATAAATACCACATTACTTTAGGCCATTCTACAGCCTATTACCCTCAAGTTAATGGTCTAGCTGAATCCTCTGACAAAAGCCTGATCAACATCATTAAGAATGTCTTGGAGGAGAAGAAGAAAAATTGGCATAAAAAACTTGTAAATGCACTATGGGCAGACAGATTTACCACTAAGAGATCTATTGGGACAAGTCCCTATGAATTGGTTTATGGTATGGAGGCAATATTCCCTTCTTCCTTGGGAATCCTAGTGATAAAGTTGCTGAAAGAAATACAGGAAAAACCTAATGATATTCAGAGAAGGATTAATCAAACTATTCACTTGCAGCAAACAAGAGAGGAGGTATATCAAAGATCTTAGGTTCTACAAGAAAAGATTAAAAAGATGTTTTATAAAAGAAACAAAGAAGAGGATTTCTTCATTGGAGACAAAGTTTTAAAATGGGATTCCAGAAAAGAAGATGCGGAAAACATAGAAAATTTGATTTCTTGTGGATAGGACCATTTATCATTCAAATTGTACAAGGAAACAACACCTATTTTTCGAAAATCTTGGATGATACAGAGGCAGATGATGGGCCGGTCAATGGTCGAATGCTGAAGCATTATCTGGATCCAGTTTGTTGAGATATCAACACTTTAATTTGTACATAATAGTGTTTACTTTCTACATTTTATTACAACAATAAGATAGACAATAAAATACAACAAATTTTGAGGGAAAGGCAAGGGATTTTGCCAACTTTTGGTATTACATTTTGAGTTTATCAAAAGAAGTTGAAGAAGGAGACTTGGGAGCTGTAAAAATGATGACAAATATTTAGACAGAATATCCAAAACAGAGTTGCAACTATTTGAATGAATTCATGAGAAATACTTAGATATTGCAAAGGTACAGCTTTGTTGGCAGCAAAGGAAAAATTTCACAAAACAGCAAGAATTGAATATAAGGCCATCTGAACTACTGTTCTTGACTTTTCACCAGGAAAAGCCATCCCTAAGTGGAGCCACTGTTAGGTTCCTATACCAATAGGTTTCGTTTTTCGTGATTGACTAGAGAAGTGCCAAATATGTTCATCCTTTCCATGTTGCAAAGGTTCCATATTTTGTAGACAAATGAAGAAAATTAAAAAATGAAAAAAGGGTATGCCCCAAAATAAAAATCAAAGGGCAAGAAAAATAAGATGGTCAAAGGAAAAAATGAAAGAAATGAACCCCAAACCAAAAGACCAGGAAAGTGTGCTAGTTCAAATGCCACTATTGTTCCATTTTTGAATAATTTCACTATGTGTAAGTTTCTTGACTCTTATCATGGTTTATGAATGGCCAAACAGCTAAATCTTCGCCAACTTCATATTTAAATTTACTTGTCTTAGAATAGAGAATAAAGGTTCGTCCAAACAGTTCAAGCTTGGCAGGCAGGTAGATAGGTAGAGAAGCAAAGGAGCGCAACAGCTAAATCTGAGCCCTTGGAAGAGATAAGGGTAGACTTAGATAGGAGGGCAGCTAAAAGAAAAGCAGATAATCAGGATTTTCTAGTTCAAATGCACCCAATGAAAACGAAGAGAAAATGTTAGGTGTACTAGGCTGGGTAAGTAGTTTTGATGTTGCAGAAGCAGTGGCACGAGTGATCTCTTTTCTCAAATATAATTCATCTATTCTCGATATTATGAATTCCATGACAAAGTGTGGTGACAAATCAGATGTTGCATGTCTAACATCCCCTCATTCCCCTCACAACAATCAGTTACTAACATCCCACCACGATATTGAGATCTGCTCAAAGTCCCTAGACCACTCTATTTCAGGTGAAAGTTTCAGCAAAATGATGTTTCCGCCATGAGCTAAGAAGCCACATTTCTTCTGTAAAGCATTTATCTTCTCCTAAGTCTAAGCTATTCAACTCTGCTACTAAAAACCCTTTCATTTCCCTAAGCCTAAGTTCCTAACTCTACAAATTAGTGCTTCCCATCATAAAGACATATTAACATGTTAAATTTATTATATAATTCCTATGTAAATGTTTTCCCCACCCCTATTATACTAAATAAATAAAAAACCCAAAATTCTTTAATATCCCTCCCCTCGGCTAAAGTTATAGCCATATTTCAATTTTTTTCTGGAGTTATTGGTCCACCCGAGGCCAATAACAACCCTCCAAGTGCTCCATCAGGATTTGTTTAAAATTTGGTTAAACAAATAGCCAAACCCACCAACATAAACCATATGAAAATCCCAATAACCAAAATTTTATACCCCGCCGAACATTACAAAATGTTGAAATATTGCGGTGGGACCCACGCCTTACACCTCCGCCAACTCCGCATCCCGTCAACCATCGGATCAATGCCCTCAGATAGGACGGTCCACATCCATATGGCGACCACCCTGATTGCCTAACTTTACCTTCCGGGAAAATGGCAGTTTTACCGCCGTACAGGAGACACATGTCGCCCGCTCAGCACTATCGTGACCCCTCCTCCCAATACAGCTTTTGCCGAAAAGCGGTGCGGGAAATACTGCTTACCACCCACTCCCTGCTGACGTCATGACTACGCCATCTGCTGAAGTCACCCCCACGTCATCCCCACATCACTACTGCCACCTCAGCTCCATGTCATTTTCCACGTCACCACCAAATCAACTTTTGTACCCCTGCTACATGACAAAGATTACGTCATGCTGATGTCACCCAACCAAAGCGCGTCAACAACCCGCCAAAGTCAATTTTTTTTATAAGGTGTAAAATGTCATTTTTGTTCATTTTCCTTTGTTTCTTCTGTGCAACCTCTGCATGCTCCTTTACGTCCGAAGCAACATTTTAACTGCACAGTATGCCACCCAGAAAAATTGACTCAATAGCTCGGCCCCTCAGCTTGGTCTTCCATCTACATTTTACATAAGGCGTCCATTAAAATAGGTATTTACCCGAGTTCTACTACTAAACCCTGTTTTTCTAAGTGTTCTTTGTAAAAATTTCCCAGAGCACCCAAATTTAAATTAGAAACACATTGCTACGATCAAACCTCGTGCTGCAATCTTTGTTTTTACCCATGTTTTCCAGGAAAATCCCTCAAACTCTGTCTCCCTCAACAAAACTCATCCACTGAGTCAAATTCGAGTCACTCTGATTTTCAATTCCTGAGTGAGAGGCCCTGAACTATATTTGTCCATTTTCACGAAAAATGACTCTCCAAGCTTCGTTTTCAGCTACAAAGTTTACCCAGCAAGTTAAGAACGAATCGCTCTACTCTGCAAATCTGTTGAGAAAATCCCCTAAGCCACTGCTTTACCCACTGTTGTTGTAAAGACCCACATTCTAATTAAAATCACAAGAGGATTTATAAGATGGAAGCCCCTGCTCCAGTGGCCCTCAATGTTTCTATATAACCCCCGAATCTATAAATGAGATGCTGCATTTTAAGCCAGCCAGGCCTTTGACTCCTCTTTCCCTGGGATTTTTGCTTGACCAACCTCAGCAACCTCCTCCTTATTTAGATCTTTGGTTCAATGAGGCTGGGAAAATTATTATTGACATGATATCCTACATCATAGGATTCAAAACCAGTGAGTATGTAGATGAAACCACATTGGTCCTGTTAGCCTCCTGCTGCAGCAGGTTACTCATATTTCATGATTGACATTTTTAAAGGCCAAATATTTCATATTGTGCATGCTGCAATGCTCCATATTTTCTAACAGACACCAAAGAAGGATGCCATGAAAGTGTTCTAGTCTAATTTCAACTGCTACATTCCAATTTTGAAGAATTATTCCATTTTTGTAGAATTTTCAGCTAAAGGGAGGTCCAAATAGCTTAATCTTGGTCTCCCTAGGTTTCAATTTCCTTTTCTAGAATATAGAGAATGAATAATATGTCCAAACAGCTTAATCTTGGCAGATTCTTAGATAGGTAGAGAAGCAAGGGTGCTCAAAAGCCTAATCTGAGCCCCTGGAAGAAATAAATGTAGATATAGATAGGAGGACAGTGCAAAAGGAAAAGTTGAAATGTTGGGTCTGCAAGTCCAAATGCACCCGAACTTAAAAGAAGAAAAAATGTTAGGTGTATTAGGCTGGGTAGGTAGTTTGAGGTTGCAGAAGCCAACTGGTGATCATTAGGGATTCTATCAAAAAAGGCTCATCTCATGCGTAAATTTCCACCATGGAAGTTGATTGGCAGTACAACAAGGAAGCATGACTAACTCCCCTTTCATTTCCCTAAAAATCATTAACTAACATCCCCTTTAAGGACCTTGGGAGCTGCCCAAGCAATCCAGCTTCACTCCATTCTTATTTAAACCAAGTTCATAGTTGAGTTGACTTAGTGAAAAGAAGCCCCATTTCTTGTGTAGAAATTAATCTTTGCACAATCCGTTCATTTCCCTATGCTTGAGTTTCTACTCTATAAACTTGACATGCACACATCCCTTGTCCTTCCTCAGAACTCATATTAATATCTAATCCTATTATGTAGCTCCCTAAATCATGTTTCCCTACCCCTATTCTAAAAAGAGACTATATAAAATACCCCAATAAATACTAAATAAACATTAGGTTCACTTGGGGCCCACTGTTAACCCCTCCGTGTTCACTCGGGATTTATTTAACTCCTGGTTAAATAAATAACCATATTAACCCCCCTGCATTCCATTTTGGGATTTATTAATATTCGATTAATAAATAACCGAAACCTGAACTTATTAAACCTTAACCTAAAGTCTAAAACCAACCCATAGCCATGAAAATTTGTCATTTAACACACGCGCTAGTCCACTAAACTTCTATCATTTCGCTCTCCCGTCAATCGTTGGATAGGCTCTCATAGATCTGGCGGTCGACATGCATATCGGGCACCCCTTCATAGCGGGACGATAGCACCTGATGGTTGATGGTTTCACCATCGTACACCGGGACAACTGTCGCCTTTCTATTGCATCGGGCTGCCCCTGACACATACCGCTCCCGTACCAAAAGCGGTCTGATGCAAACCGCTTACCGCCCTCCCCGCTTGCTGACATCACCGCATGACATTGCCACCATGTCGCCTGCCACTGTGTTGTACTTGTGCCATGTCACCTGCTGACGTCATCACCCTGCCCCCTTGTCTACTGCCACGTCATCTTCCACATCAGCTGCCACGTCACGTTCCGTACCCGCTACCAGACAAAAAATGTGTCACGATGACGACATCCTGGGAAAACACCAAAAAGCACCAAAAGCGCCAAAATTCTGAAAAGATGGGTTAAAAGTCGTGAAGAGATCTTTTTTTAGTTCATTTCTGTTTTCGCGGTGAAAACAACGTGCATGCATTTTTCCGTTATTTTGCACTCCTGAAACTTTGGCAGCCTATCAACCTACAAATTTGACACCGTGGTCCATCTTACCAGCTCAATTCCTACCTGTCAAATGCCTTTGGCGTCCCCATAATAGGTATTTACCCGATTTCATACCCAAAGCCCTGTTTTTCATACTTCTCTGTTCAAAATTCCAAAAGAACTTGTATTTGGCTTTCAAGGATACTCCCACCAATCGCCCATTGTCCTACACTTATCATTTGAGCTGGTCATTCTCTACAAACTTACAACCTGAGCTTATTTCCACCGCAAAAGGGTTATTCCTCCACTCCGTTCATTCATATTCGCCCATGAACTAAGTCTTTAAGTCAAGCCACCCCAGTATCCTATTTTCATTGGTTCCGACCTCTTTTCCTAAAAAGAATTCCTTAATTTCCTTTCCCATCGGCCAACTTGTGCCCTTTAGGCGAAACTCGGACTCCATCCTCTCAACATTGTGTCGAGTGTCCACAGAACCTCTAAATTCTACCTATTTCTGTAAAAACACCCAGCCGAGGTGCTGCCACTTTCTGCTTACCATGAACTTTGTACCGTGAGGTCCATTTGAAACAAAAATCAGTGGTTGAACTTGTTATAGTGGTCTCAGAGCCTGAAACTCTGCCTCCTGTTGCTATTTCTCCTTTATTCCAGTCAATCAAAACAATACAGGATATGGGACCCTCGTTGCCCTGAACATTGCTCCTCTGAATTCCCTAGACATGGACTTAGAGTGGCTACCTCTCGCAGACAGATACTTCTAGATCCAGGACATGAGGGGCCTTAATTCTCACCTTCAAACTGTCTGCGAATTCAAAAACAGTTACTGAAATAACACTGATCCCCTGGGAATTTGGCAATCCAGTATGCCTATCTACTACCTCCCACAAGTCAATGTGCTGCCTGATTTCATCCACCTCTGTCATGCACGCTACGAACCCACTCTGAGAGTAATCCTCAGTCCAGATGGGTCTGTGTTGTTTTATATCACTCCTCAATCCATCAATCAAATGCTGAATTATGCGCCTCCTCAGTCATTGGTTCCTCTCACCCTGAAACATTTGATTGACATTAGTATGAGGCTTTCTAGGGCAGAGGTATTAAGATTTAATCAGCTATTCGTGATGCCAAAATATCAGAGTGATCATCCTCCACCGTATCATCAGGTTTCATTTAATGAAACAGGCAGGCTCATGGTGGATATGATTTCCTACATCTTGGGATGCAAGACAGGAGAGTTTGTAGATGAGACAGTTTTCCAGCTATTAGCAATATTTACCCCAGGGCAGCCCCCTACTGTCATGTACGACTATGCCACATTCATAGCCAACAAAATACATGAGAAATTCATGATGATGGACAGGGAAGGAGTTTTCAAGTACACCTCCTACATTTACCATCTACTGCTTTACTATCACCCTCATAGTTTCAAAGTCCCTCTCATGAAACTTGACTCAAGAGGAGAGAGGAGATCTGTAATCTTTTGGACTTTAGTTTTTCATAGAGTCCACTATTCTCCCTATACATATTGTGAATTTATTGACCTCTTTATCTACCCAGCTACTTGTTTGCTAATGGAGACTCCTCCTCCCAGGCTTACTGTTGAAATGAAAATAATTTTGTATCTTTCCAAAGAGTACAGCATTGGGGATTTGTACTTTTACCAAATCCATACAGTAATCAGAATTTATGGGAGTGATTTGTCACCCTATAAGCTACCAAGGTATGTTCCCATGAGGCTTTTTGCCTTGGAATACTTTAGACAGTTCATTCATGCAGACCTAGCTCACTTCGATGGCAAAAACAAGAAGCCACAGTTGAAAATCAGACATCAACTAGGTCCCTTTGTTTTCAACAAAAGAGAAGAAGCCAGGAAGGATGCTGATAAGATGTTGAGAGAGGAAATTTTGTTAAAACAAAGCTTCTACTGGGCACCATATGACCCTGAAAACTTTATAAGCTTTAGGAGAATCAAACAAAATCTTTCAGGGTATGTGCACGAGCCAATCCCTCACATTGAGCAAGATGCTAATTTACCAGAATGGGTAGAAGGTTCTTTAGATGACGAAAAAATTTCTGAAGAAGAAAATTTACAGAAAGACATGAAAGAAGTTGAGAAAAGAATTGACGTGGAATATGTTGCACAGGTCACCATCATACAGCCACAACCAGTGGGAGCAAGCACATCAACTGCTACTTCACCGTAGCCAGCTAAGGAAGCCATATCAGTAGCAGAAAAGGACAAAGAAATTGAGCATTCTGAGGAACAAAGTACAATGGAGGAGCAGCCTTCTCTGAATCTAGAGAAAGGCCAAGATCAAAGTCCCTCAATGCAAACAAAAGCACCTGAAATTTCTATGCTACCAACTCCTCAACATGAGGAAAGAGGTAAGAAGAGGAACCAAGCAGAGAATACACCTACAGGTATCTCAACCGGCCAACAAGGGGAGAAAAGGAAAAGGTTAAACCCCTATGCCAAAGAAGAGATCACATAGGAAACTCTTGGAAACTTAAGAGGTGAGGGGACTTCGGGGCAGCAGATCCCCCCTATTTTGGAAACATCAGCCAGCTCCTTCCAGCAGGAGCATGACAGACAACCAGGTGGGGAGGTTTCGTCCTCCAAACAGGAGGCACAAAATGGCTCATACATTAAAAAGGCATTCACTAAAATCAAAGCTATGAATGAACCAATAAGGTTCCAGCTGTATAATCAATTGCTAAAGATGGCTCCAACTAATCAACAGAGGCTAATGGCGGCCTACGATATGGAAGCAGGCAAGATGACTTTGAGTCATTTCAGACCCACTGTGCAACAAGCATAGTCAGCTTCAGATTACATAAGAAACAATATGGAAATCCTTTCCAAGGATATACATCCGATAGACCAGATTTAATTGCATAAGCAAACAGGAGAAATGGTGTACTCAACTCTGGTAGATAAGGCTCTACTAGCTCATAGATTGCAGAACTCCTTTTACAATACCTCTGCCCAGTTAGAGCTATAAAAAGCCTCATCATTAGCCAAAGATAATAGGATGAAATCCCTGGAGGAAATCATAATAGAGATGGGACATGACCCCAAAGACCCCAAAGGAACACAAGCCTTGATCAGGAAAAAAGAAGAGGATATAGCAGCCCTCAGAAAACAAATGAAGTTATTGCCAACTCTACATCCTCAGACTACAGAAATAGCATAATAGAAAGAAAAGGAGGGCATATATAACTTGCTTATGAAAATGAATCAGAGAATACTAGACACAAAGAAAGCACTAGAAGAAGCTTTACAAGGGAAGCAACCTATGTTGGACTCACGGCCTCCTCTAATAATTCCAACAGTCTCGATTCCTCCTCCAGTAGTCCCTACAACAGCACCTCCACCAGCTTCAACTTCAACAGTAGATGTTTCAACTTCATCAGCAACCGCATCAGTAACCACAGCAGTAGCAACATAAGGGGCCAGTTTGGGCATGGAGGCCATGATGAAAGAGATTAAGGCCCTTGAATTACAAATGATAGAAATTAAGGAAACTAAAGAAAATCTGGCTAAGATTGAGGCCAGCTATGATATCAAAGATCACAGTTGCTGAGAAAACCAGGGAAGTAAAGGCCCTGGAGAATAAGATAAAAGCCTTGGAGAAAGACCTCACTCTCCATAGAACCCTGACTGAAATCAAAACAATTTTGTGGGATAATATTGGCAAAGCTCTTGTGGATCAATGGACAGTGATTCAAACCATTTTTGATCAAATAGATTTGATGGTGGTAGCTTAGTATGAGACTCGCAAAGCCAGGGCATTATTGGCAGACAAGCCTGAGTTGGATAATAAATTGATTTAGTTTTTAAATACTAGTACTAGTGACCAGTTGATAGCATTAAACATTCAGAACAGAACAAAGACTATTGTAAGGGTGAAGAAGGTGCTAACCATGAGGAATTTTTTCCAAACCATAGAAAGAAAATGCCGACAGACGCAAATAGAGGTACAGGACTTCAAACAAAGAATGGGAGATCTACAGAGCAGAGGTTTACCCAGCCTGGTCACTAGCACCGGAAAGCTATTAAAACAGGAGCATTATGCATACAGGCTACATACTTATGTGCAAAATCAGATCATTGCATCATCAAACAACACAGAAGAAGCAATTCCTCCCACAGGGAAGAGTTTATATAATAATATGGAAGATCTATTCTACATTAAACATGAAATAAAACATCTCTTTCTAGTATGGCTAACTTATTATACATATACTGAAGCTGATGAAACATTATTCAAATTAAGAAAGCATCAGTTACCACCAGAAGGTTGGTGGCAACGCTTACTTCAGATTCTAAAGTAGTTTCGATTCTCTTCATATTTTTGCCTACATAAGAAAATTTCATCATATAACTTGGTTACCAAAAGTTCAAAGGTGACACTGGGTGAAATGCGTAGAAAAAATTGTTCAAAGGCACAGACCAGGTGGCAGATGACAACACACCCATAAAACCCCATTAGCAAAGTGGTCATCAACAGACTTTCACATTCACAAAGTCAACGACAATCAGGACACCTACAACGACCAATAAAACGAATTTACTTTGTGAGTTATTGTTGTGCGTTTTTTCTTCATAACAGTTATTGATTATGTCAAAGTATATGAACATAGTTAAGTCCAAATATTTCCCTATGGGATATTATTTTGTAAAGAAAAACTCTTATATATACTGCTGAGGCAGAAGTATTGTGGGTTGGTTGGTTGCTTTTGTCATTTTGGTTGATTGGCTCAGAGAGAGACTCGCATTTTATTTTTGAAAATTTCTATAATCAAATATTGCTTACAAATCTTGGAGAATGAACTGTTTTTTGTGTTTAAATGGTTGAGGAGTGATTCTGAAATTATTGTGCTGTTACATGATTCAATAAGTACTTCTTACCTTTGTTTTCCATTTATGAATTATATTCTAAACAACAGAAAGAAATATTAGTTTAGAATTTGTTTAACTACACTCTATACTCAATTTCTGCTGTTTCTTCATGTTTTCATTTGTTTTAGGAATAACTATGGATTCCACATGGCTCATATTTGCCCTAATTCATCATGTATGACAGTTATCTAGGAATTCTTGATTTCCCTTGGATAGATTTCATTCGCTTTCCCTCTGTTAAGTCGACTGAGAGATTCTTGACTGCCTCTCATTCCTCAGCTTTCGTTTCATCTCTTTAGCCTGAAGATTTTGTTATGTACATCTACCTTGCTTCATATTTGTCTCATAACCAGGAAAACACACCAGCAGTCTAACTCCATGACTCCATGCCCAATGGTTTGAAACTTTTCACTCTATGCATTTCCTCTCCACTTGAGAATATCCTCCTTCCATCTATCCTCCATCCAAACTCAAACAAAACCCACTGAACCCAATAGCTATCCTAAAATCATCATCAAACAAAGCTAAATCAATAAGAGAGAGCCCTCTCTGATTCCAGGTGGGCTAGAACCTGTAATCCAAAGATTGGTTTGTGGTTACCTCGGCCATATCCCTTCAGGAGATTAGGGACAACCTGAGTGATAACAGAGCCTCTTGTCCATTTTCACTCTAGGACATCCCCCTGCTATCAAGCATGATTATGCTACTTTTATAGTTGCTAAGATCAATGAGCAATTCATGAGCATGGACAGAGAAGGAGTGTTCACTTATTCATCATACGTATATCACCTGTTCCTCTATTATCAAACAAAGAGCTTCCAAATGCCTATTAGAAAGTTGGATGTCAAAGGGGAGCGTAGGTATGTAATCTTCTGGACTTTGGTCTTCCACCATGTTAATAAATCCCCTTATACTTATTGTGAATTCATTGATCTCTTCATACATCCAGACTCTTCTTTGTTGATGACAAGTCCTCCAGATAGACTTTATGGTGAAATGCAAAAAATCCTACAGCTCTCTAAGAGCTACAGCATAGGTGACTGGTACTTTTACCAAAATCACACTGAGATCTGAATATATGGCTATGAGTTGTGCCCCTACAAATTGCCAAAGTATGTGCCAATGAGACTGTTTGCATTGGAATACTTTAGGTAGTTCATCCAAGCAGACTTAATCCATTTTTGTGTTGTCAAGAAAAAAGCACAACTCAATATAAGAAATCAATTGGGCCCTTTCATCTTCAATAAGAGGGAAGCTTGGAAAGAAGCTAACAACATTTTAGGGCAACAACTTAAGCTGAAACAGAGTTTTCATTGGGCACCATATGACCCCAATTATTTTATAAGCTATAGGAAAGTAAAAAATAAGCTGCCAGCATATGTTCATTGTAAAATCACTGAAATATAGCAATATGCTAATCAACAAGAATGGTTAGAGGGCACATTAGTGGAACAAATTACTGAGGAGGATAAACTGGAAAAGGCAATGAAGGAGACTGAAAAGATGCTTGATGTGGACTCTTTTGGACATGTCTCCTTCAAGTTGCCTCATCACATTGGATGTGATACATATTTTGCTGAGACGTCACAACAAACATCACAAAAGGCTAGTTTAGCATCAGCAAAGGGCAAGAAGGTAATGGATATAGAGCAGCAAACAATGGCAAATCAACATACCACATCAAAAGAACAGGGTCAAGGGCAAGTTCCCCCAGCTCAAACCAAGGCACCGGAAGCCCCTGTACTATAGACTCCTCAAAATGAGGAAAAGAGAAAAAAGAGAGATAAAGAAGAGGGTATCCCTGCCAGTGGACCAGCAGAACAATGAGGAGATAAGAGGCAAAGATTGAATCCCTATTCTGAGGAGGAATTTTTGGAAGAAACCACAAGCAGCATGAGAGACGAGGAAAGGACTGAGGAGCAAAATTCTTCATTAGCGGGCACATCAACTAACTCATTCCAACAAGAGCTAGAAAGGAAACATAGCGTGGAAGTTTCATCCTCCAGGCCTCAAAGCAAACAAAGCTCAAAGATCAAGAAAACTTTCACTAGAATAAAAGCAAAGAATGATCCAGTGAGGATGCAACTTTATAATCATCTGTTGAGGACAACACCCAGCAATCAACAAAGGCTAATGTTTGCTTATGATATTCAGGAAAAAAAGATGATCCTCAGTCATTTCAAGCCCAAAATGCAGCAACCACAGTCAGCTACTGAATATTAGAACCAATCTGGTAGTTTTCTCTAAAGGCATCCACCCAATTAACTAGATTGAACTACACAAGCAAACTGGGGGAGTGGTTTACTCCACCTTGGCAAACAAGGCATTGCTTGCCCACAAACTGAAAAATTCATTGCACAATACCTCTACCTGATTCTAATTGGAAAAGGCCTCTTCCTTAGCAAGGACAACAGGATTAACTCCTTAGAAGAAATTATCATTGAGCTCGGGCATGATCCCAAGGATTCAAAGGGAATCAAGGGACTAATAAAGAAAAAAGAGGAGGATATAGCTGCACTAAGGAGACAGTTAAAGATACATGTCACCATGCATCCACAAACAACAGAGCTAGTACAAAAAAAGGGAGAGGAAGACATGTTGGATTTATTGATAAGGATGAATGAGAGGTTAGCAGAAACAGAGCGGGCATTGCAGAAATCAACAAGAGATAAGAAGGGAGTGTCAACCTCCCAACCACAAGAAACAGCTCCAACAAGCACAATTCTTCCTCCTACAACAACAATAGCAGTACCTCCCACTATCCGAGCAAGAGGTACATCAGCTTCAGATGCTTCAACAACAACAACAACAATAGTACCAGATACCAACATGGGCATGGAGGAAATGATGAAGGAAATAAAAGAATTAGAACTCCAAATGGCAGAGCTAAAGCAAGCCAAATAAAAAGTAGCCAAGTTAGAGGTAAGCTATGACAAATCCAAAATAACTGTGGAAGAAAAAATTAGAGAGGTAAAAGCCTTAGAAAATAAGGTAAAATATTTGGAGAAAGATCTTACTCTTCATAAGCCTCTCTCAGAGATCAAAACAATTTTGTGGACTAAGATTGTCCAGTCCATCACTGATCAATGGAGAACAATAGAGACTATCCACGAACAGATTAAATTGATAGAAGTGGCCGAGGTACATATTCAGAAGGCCAGAGCATCGTTGGGAAACATCTCTGAGTAGGCCAATAAACTAATTCATTTATTGAACACAAATACCACGCAACAACTAGTAGCTCTAGATATCAGGGACAAAACAGGAACCATTTTGATAGTGAAAAAGGTGGTGACCATGAGGAATTTTATACAGAATCTGGAAAGAAAGTGCCAAGAAATATAGATGGAAATAAATGCCTTTACAGAGAAGTTTAAAGTCCTGCAGCAGAAGGGCCTACCCAGTCCATTAACCAGCAATTAGAGATTGTTGACACATGAACAATATGCTCACAGGGTAAATACATAAGTTTCCAATCAGATCACAGCATCATCAAGCACTTCAGAAGACATAGAACCTCCCTCTGGTCAGAGCTTATATGACAAGTTGGAAAATATGTTCTATATCGAACATGAAATAAATCATCTTTTTGTAGTCCAGCCCAACTTCTACAGGTATACTGAAGCTGATGGAACATTAATAAAAATACAAAGACACCAGCTGCCAACAGACCAATGGTGGCAGAGCATGTTGGAGGTTTTACCAAGGTAGTTCTAATTTTTCTTTATCGTTTGCATTTAATCCAATGTCAAAACACGTGGCACATATCATAAAGATGAAGACAATAGAGGAAGTGAGTCAAGCTGGGACTATAACACGTTAAAGTAGAATCAAGCACAGATGAAAAGACCATGACAACAACGCAGGAACGCAAAATAAAGAGACAGCTACTAGCCAACTCATTGAGTTAAAAATTCAAAAATATCTTATCAACTGAACAGCGAGCACACCAACATTTACTTCTGCATTCATTTCTCTCATTTACTTCTCCTGTAAAGTATATGGATGAAGTTATTGTTTGATATTATCCCATTTCAGATATTTTGTAACTCCTTTTTGTATAAATACCTCCCCGTAAGATGTATTCAGGGTTTGGTGATTTCTCTTCTGGACTGCACTGTAACTCTGAGAATTTCTAATACAAAGGTTGTTGAAGTTTACTGTTTGTTGTACTGTCTCAATGTCGATTTGATGTCTTGGACCCTGCTCTTTTAACATGGGGAACCTGTTGTAGGAACATTTCCATCCCCTCAAGTTTGTGTTGAGCCTCATATGAGTCCTCCACATTGACACATGGCTACCAATTTTTTGGAACCTACCTTGTCTGTGCAACCTCTTTTGGTTGTTGGTTCATCTTTAATTTCTTAACTTCTTCAACCTATATCTCAGGTTCTTGTTCATCAACCTCTATCTTGACTTGTTATAGCTCAAGTGAATGTAAGCGAACCTTTACAAATGACATATTTAAGTCAACCTATTCCACCAATATCTAGAACTTGTCAAGCCCTTTATACCCAACGTTTTCAAGGTAACTTACAATCAGAACCACTTGGACATCTTATTCATCAAATGCAAGTGGCTCATAATGTATATGTCTGGCATAAGAACAACCAGACAAATGTTTTATTGAGATAATGCAAAATTCCAGAGGACAAAAATATAAATTGTATCAAGGCATACCACAAATGCCTTATCATTAGCAAATCCAAACTTAGCCGTTTCAACCTTTTCAATGTTATCATACAGCTGGGCAGTAATATTATATGTATTTTGGTTATCAAATTTCACCTTCTTCTAGAAAATGGATACATGTTGATTAGGCTATCCCATATTACCTAGGGCATCCACAGCCGTATATCGATGGATATTTTCCATTCTTAGCAACTCTCAAATTTCCATATTTGACAAGACTCACCAATGATCACATCACTCATTCTCCTTCGTTGCTAGTTATGCCCACATAATTTCCGAGTGATACCCCTAAGCTCAATGGAAATCCTAGAGAAGTCCCATCCACACATGTGATGACTTATCATTGGTGGTGTTCTTCGAATGAACTCACGAGCTAACGGACAAGTAATCTTTGGTTCAATAGTCACAAGAAAATATGATTCTAGTGGATCTATTTCAGGTGGAGGGCCAAAACTAGTAACACCCGAAGTACTAGATATAATAGTTTGCATATTTTTGTGATTTTTATGATCGCTATAAGTTTCCTTAGGTGAAGGAGTACACTTACTTTCTATTCTACATGAACTTTGGTGTGTGGGGTGTTGTTATTCCATGTTGCTTTAATAAATTTTAACAATTAAAACAAAAAATAAACCATAGAGTGTAATATAGGCATAAAGGTTTACCAAGAAACTATGAAGTATAATATATAATCTTAGAGAAGCAAGAATATAGATACAAGAAGGAAATCTCCCTGAATGTTGTGTTCGGTCATCACTGTATACAAGGCAATCGACGTGGTTACATATTGTGCAGATAGCAAACTATGGTATACTTCCAAAATAATACTTGATAATACGTGGAAGTGCAGTCCATGTTAGTGTTTTCTAATTCATAATTGTAAGATGAGAAAGTTCCGATATACATTTCATGTGTGACTCACCATCTAATATACTTGGAGGTATGTCAAGAACGATCTGATAATCTTACAAACGTGGAACAAGATTTCACCCTTGGATGGCAATGTTGTAAAAAATCGTAAGCTCATATGTTTATAGACACCCGAAAATATCTCTAGCCTAGACCTCTAGATGTGTGTGCTAATGTTTCAAATAATCCTTAATATTTATTCAATAAATTTAAATTTTATCTTAAACTATTTATTAAGTTTTCAAGGCTCACCACGAATTTCACTTGAATATTCTAAAAATGCAATCTAGGATGATGAAATGAAAATTTTCATTCAATCAAAATCTATGTATGGGAGGGAATAGAACAAAGAATGGTGGAGCATAGAAGATGTAACAAATAAGAAATTCAAATCAATTCCTGTAATGCAACTATTCAAATTCCAATTTACACACAAAGTGATAAATGCAATGCAAAAATGCATAAGATTTTATTTTGAATTACACTTAATTTTCATATGGAAACTAAGATGCTTTCCTAATCACTGATAAAAGAAACTATTCAAAATGATGACTAAAACACCAATTCTTCCAATAAATCAATGATCAAGCAATCAATTTGCTAATGACCTAATTGACAAGAACAAAGAAAAATATAAATAGATTCTTATCAAAGGAAATCAAAACCAAAATAAAACAAGATGAAGGCTTCTGAGAGACCAAGGCACACTCAAGGACATAAGGAGAACTATATAGAACAAAGATAATTAAATAAAGGCACATTTTTGCATCAAACAAGGGTCAGCGCAGGTTCTAAAAGAGCACCAGTGCTCTGTGGCACAGGTGTAGAGAAGGTTGGAGAGTGTTGTGACACTGTCTCTAGAGTTGGGGGAGTGTTGATCATGATAAAGCTAAGTTACAACCAAAAAAATCAACCGAAACTCAATCAACATTCTTCCTATGTTTATTTCATAATTGAGTGATGCAATGAAGGTCTATGTAAGAGGTGAAACAATTACTAAGGAAAAAGAAACCACTAAGGGAATGAAACGATCTGAAATGGAGGCAGCAATTTGTTATACAAAATTTATAACTGTGGATAGAATCATCTTCCCTAGGCCTAGTGGACTTGTCTATAACAATAAAAATCAAGCAATATAAAATTTCCCATAGAAAAATTGAAGAATGGAAAGAGGCTTAGTTGGAATCTGTTGCAATATTTTCTCTCCTCTCAGCTTGTAAGCTCCAAATTTGTGTCTGATAGCTATAATTAGAACCTACACATACAATCAACAGAAGCCAAATACCTATGAATCTATGTAGCATTATCAAATTACTCTATTCAATGGATCAACAAAACATTGAAATATATGAATGTAAACATAACATAACACATATAGGAAAACAATGTACTATTTGTATTAATCTGAATAGAAGAGATTTTACAACCAAGAATAGTAGTTTATTTTGTATAAATCTCCCCAATTTTATTTTTCCTTCCTTATAAGAAAGCTCACCTCAATGTCACCCTAATGCATGGAAATGAAAACTCTTGGATTCAAGGCAGCAACATGAGGGTATGATCAGTCTCCAAAAGAAAACCCTGTTGTTGTAAATGGATGTGAATTTATAGGAGAGGGATGGTAGTTTAGGAATTCTTATACATTTACCAATATAGTCTAGATATAAACTTAAGAGTGGAGGATGCTTTGAAGGGATAAGACATGAAATTTCCAAGGTAAGATCAAATAGCATTTAAACTTATTATCCAAGGTAAATGGTTAAAATAACTCCTGGAAGATTCTGGAAGAGGAAGCTTGAGGATCCTTTTTAATTTTCCTAAATTTCTAAAATCAATGCACCTCCATGAAGGGAAAACTTGATGATGATTAGCGTTGGTGTAGAAGGAAGCTACATGTTGGTGTATAAAGGTCCCTACAGGGACATGGTGCTTTGGGCCTTAAAAGAACTGATTTGAAGCAGTAGGTCCATTAAACATAAGTATTTTGAAGAGATGTTCTTGGGGAATTTTGTAGGGATGATGATAAAATGGTCATGGATGGTGATTGATCAGTTTTGTATGTCTATTAACTATATGCAATAGAAGGGCCTACGACACATGTACTACTGAAGGCATGTACATCAAGAAATTTACAAATTTGTTTAGGTGATCCTCATGAAGAATGATAGAAATGAATAATCCCCTCAATCAACCCACTCTTCATAGCTTCCTGTAATGGCTAAGCCTCCATGTATTAATATAATTACTTCCCAAGTGTTCGTGCACAAAAGCCTCATCATAACTATAACCAAAAATACCCAAATCAACCTACTGGATCATCTAGATGATGTCTCAAATAAGATATTCATTTTCCAAGTCTACTCCCAAGAGGCACATCTCGTTCATCTAAATGAATATGCACTTGGTCCATTCAAGTCACTTGATACAATCTTATTAATGATTAATATTTACCCTAAGAACTTATTTAACCACATGAGGGCTCTCATAGTTACAACCATAAACATCAGTATGCTTCTCTAGATCCTCATACCCAAGGCGTCATTGTCCCATCCTACTCTAACTCTATATAGCTCCTATCTCCATCTAGATGACTCTACGCCAACAATAAACCTATCCCATCAAGTCACCAAGTCATCATCTATGATCGTAGGGAATTCTAGATGAAAAATACCAGAAAAATATCTAGAGCACTCTTGATTGAATGGCCTTGATCCTTGAGTCTTAGTAGACACTTGGAGAATGTATCTCATGGTGAGCCACAACTCATATTATGCAAATCTCTCTCATACACTACCCCTATCCAAGCATCAACCCCATCCAACCTTATGTTGATTACACGATGTAGAACCTCCACATCACTCTACTATCTAACTCATTCATGAATGATAACTCAATGCAACTAATAATGTGTGCTCACTCTCAGAATCATCATATTATTTATGATCACCTCCAATATGTAAGAGTTACTCATGTTTTTGTCTACCTATTGTTGATGTGATCAACAACTTCAAAAATGTTGCTTACACTTGAATTTTGGAGCTTACTCAGGATATTATGGTATGTCACTATGTGGTTACTCCATAATGTTTTGATGTTTTGAAAAGTGTTCAAGTAATCTTCCCGACTTCAATTTGTCAAGTCACTTGCACTCACATGCATAGTCTTCGATAATATCTTGAGAACACTTATTTTATCCAATCTCAAACAAGCATAACATCATCGATCAAGATAATTCTTGTGTGATGTTTAGCTCATGTTGATAGTTAGTTCACACTTTTATTGAGATTCTACCTCCCATTCATTGCAATTATATTGCTATTTTAGTGATTTTTCTCAATCGTTTCTTTTGCGCACCTTTGTGTTCACTGGCATCACTTTCACTTTTGTGGCTATTTAGTTTTCTTTATTTTTCCTTAACAAGTGTCATACTCATGTTATATTCACTTTGGAATTTTTTTCCTTCAATTTATTTAGCTTTCTGAAAGTGTCATTTTCATGCTTTCCTACTATTGCAAGTGTCTCTTTGCTATCATTTCAAGGTGTGACCATTCTTCATGAGTCATGTGAATTCCCTTGGTTTGCATGAAAGGAATTAATTTGAGTGATCCCTGTTTGAGTCCTATTCTGATGCATTTCTTACTTTTACTATATTTTTGTCACACTTAGCCATTTTGAAGCTCGTTATTGGTCCTACTATTCAGCGCAAGTTGTGGAGGCATTAACCTTCTTACTATGTAATGAGTTTAACTTATCCATGAGCCTAATTGTCCCATATTTTGTCCCATACCTGTGCACTATGTCTTTTCTAGAGTATACTTCCTCTCATAGTGCATTAATACTTCTTAAGGATATGTCAAATACCCTTGTGCTACCTCCCTCAGTGAAACCTGCATTCTGGATGAACAAGTAGCCATTGTTGGAGAGAACTGTGCCCTTCCAAGCCTGAGCGCACTGCAAAACAATGAAGCACACTTCATAGAAACAAAGTGTACTTCAAACACTAAGTGGAAAATCATACTTCAGAAGAAAAAGGACCTTCTCTTCTCTAAAAAGAAATCTCTAGAAGAAAAAGGATCTTTCTTCATTAAAAAATTCACTTTCATATCCTTAGCACACTTCAAAACCACAAGCGCACTTCAAGACAATGATATCACTCCTTGAACATGAAGCGTTGTGCTCTCTTAGAGTACCTATCTCATTCATGAAGCACAGAGCCTTAGAGAACATGTCACACTCACGAAGCATGAGGCTTCATCCATCCCTTTCAGCGCACGGAGCAGTCATGAAGCTTGAATCTTGAGCACACTCCTTTGACACCAAGAACTGCACCCTCTTTCAGAACATCAGCACACCTCGAGGCTTGAATATTTTTCCATTGTCCCTTCAATCTGACCTAGTCTACCATCCTAGTCCTTGAGTTCATGAGTGCACCTTGAAGTTATGAAGGCCTAATGCTTCTCTCCTTCATCTCTATGGGGCATGCCCTTGTGCCCTGTTTTTCTTTATGAGCGCATTAGCTCACATTGAAATCTTGAGTGTGTGAGGCCTCACTGTTTTATCTATTTTAAGTGCACCATTATGCCCCGCGAGCTCTCTCTCTCTTGCTTGACCACAAAATAACACCTTGAATGTTCCTTGTGAATGTTTATTATTTTAACTCTGGCCTGCTAATCAAGCCTTCTCCTTATAACCCTCTCACAAGTTTAGCATGGGAATATTATTCCATGAGCTAGGTAATGATAGGATAGACGTTTTATACTGATTGTCCTCTTCATGTAGGATTTTCATTCATAGGAGTACTATATTAGCATGATAAGGTGACTCTCAAGAGTAGATAGAAAGCAGAAAGACTAAAGAAACACATGCATATAAGAAGAACAAAAGAGATCTATCATGGTGATATGATGCATATCATGGACCGAAATAGAAATAACACATCACATTATGAGTTAGATCATTCCAATGTTGATCCAAGACCCTTTGGAGCATGAACATAAGAAACAAAGTGGATATTTCATGAAGATAAAACATAGATAAGATCTATCATCAATAATGAAAGATGAAGGATAAAGGAAGATATTTAGGTATTGTTGGCTCATCATGAAGTCCATGTCATCATCATCAAGCCACAACTTGTAAAAGTATCATCATAGTGTTCAATGTATGTCCATGTTGCATGCCACATCATCATGTGGATTGTAATGATGAATTTTCAAAGAAAAGGATAAAATGTAATGTGTGGAAGCCCAAGTGTCATATGTGGAATGTGAAGAGTCAGATAGTCATATATGTACAAAGGTTGTTTAGAGGTCAAAAAGTCATTTAGAATTTCAAGAGTTGTTTAAAAGTGCAAGAGTCATGAGGGTAATCCAAAAGTCATGAGGATATGAAAGGTCAATCCTCTTGTTATAAAAGAAACCCCATAATTGAAGAAAATAGATTTTAGAGGCTTAAGCTTTAGAGAGCTAGTATTGGCTTTTCTACTTGGCATAAAAGAGAAAAATATTCTTTGGAGAAGCAATAAGTAACTTAATGTTCCACTACTAGAACTAGTGTCCACCTTGTAATTGATGTACTCGGATCTTCAACATTTCAATTAAATCTCGATTAGCCAACACAATTTCATGTATGTATTGTGAGTGTCTTAGGATTATTCTCTAGTTGTTGACTATATATGTTTTATTTATATGTACTAAGGAAAGTCAACTATTTTAGTGGCCTCAATAATTATCTTGTTGAAGGTGTGATGTATGCCATTTAATGATCATGATGTCTATGTGAATTATTTCAGTAGATAACTAATGAAAATTTTCATGCTCTCATGTGCCTCTTCCATGATAGTAGCATTACTTCCTCTTAGAGACTCACTTTTTGTCTCTTCTTGTGATGATTTCCTTTTATATCCTGTAATTGGTGCTTCACAGTGTCATATTACTTGCTTATTCAAGGGTTACATATATAATCTCTTTTGTTATTCATTGAAACCAAGGAGGAACTTGCAATTACGGTGGTTGGGATGATACTCCAGATGGGGATCCTACTCCAAATGGTCTAAGGTTTGATTGGAACTTCACATCGAGGAGACCCCCTATATGTTGGAAGTATCTAGAAACATCAAATTTTTGGTGCTAGGAGGGAACATGACAAGTTGTGCCCTTGAGTTTGTTTTGAATCTCTTATATTTAATGGAAAATATTCAAATCATACTCTTGGGGTGTTTATGTAATTAATATGATGGTTAATGTTTAATCCCCGATGACCCTATTTATGATTTCCATCAAGTGAAATTTGATGGTGAGGATGGAACATCCATAATCAAGCACATTTCTGGTTCTACTAAATTCTGTGAATATTATGAAATAACTGATGATAATATTTCTCATGTGATTTTATTCCTCACTCTTGAAGGTCATGTTAATTGATGGTGTCATACCCTTCCATCTACTTCCATCCATTCATTCTATCAATTTATTAAGGGGCTTCATCAAGATTTTGATAGGTATGATTAGGAGATGTTTTCAAAAGGATTTATCAATTCAAAAGGTTCCATAATGAACCAATTAAGGTTCTTTCTAATACATTCCTTCACTTTTCTTATGAGTTTCCTAGAGAAAATTTGGATTGGGATTTAGCTAAAAGAAATTTTGAAATTTTGGTTGATATCTCTTTACATGATGAATCTAAACCCCCTAATGTTATGTTGCCCCAGCTTTTGTAAAGTGTGAGAACCCTCTAATTCTAGAGGAGGAACCTAATATTCATTTTTCTTCTTGTCCTTCTCCTTTTCCAATACTAGTTTGGGTGCCTCCTTGTGATAATGTTGAAGTTGGGAAATATAGAAGTCAAATTCCTAGTCCATATTCTCAACCTTATCCCACATTCCATGATTCAGAGCCTATTCATTGATCCCTTTATTTATCAATATGGTATTGACAGACATAACTCTAGTCTTAAATATGATTTTTATACTTGTTATCCTGTATCATCTCTTTCTCATGATCCCTTTTCCCTTGATCTACTTGATGAATCTCTTCCAAATTCAAACAATGATAAAGAACAAGGTAGTCATTTCCCATAAGTAGAGGAGCAAGAAAGTAAGGATTCTTTTGATATTTCTTCTCTTTTTCAAAATACATCATGTTGTTATCTCAAATTCAGACCCTGATAAGCTGTTGTGATCAGGTAGACTTTAAGTAACTATTTCAAACCTACTTTTGGCTGAGGTTTAGCCTCCCGAACCTGAGAGGGCTCTCTCACAAGATTAAAGATTTGGATAATGAATAAGATGGCTAACTCTATGAAACAAATGAACAAGTTTAAGAGGCTGAAACACAACTAGAAAGTGTCCATTGGGCTTATGGAGACAAATATGCTTCAGTATTGACAATAATGTTAGCTTTACATAGAAGTCAGGGCATAAGAATTCAACGTATGGAGAAAACACCAAATACACATAGGACCAATACAGTTCACAAATGCATGAAGGAAATTAGAGCACTGTTAGTGATTTCTAAGTAATCACACATTCATACGACTGTAGATAATAGGAATAAGACAATACAAGACATTCAAAACATCGAATTCCTTCTGATTCCTGAGAAGCAAAGCCAAGTACTGTATTACTAAACAAAGTCTTTACACAAAGCACAATATGAGAGCTTTCCTTGATAATTTTCCAACCCTTTGTACATCAACTCTTCTGCTATATATAGAGCTCTTTCATAACTGAGATTCCTTCCTCAGCATGAGAGGAATTCGAATTCCACCTTTTATGAAACCTATTGACACTTAAAACTAATTATTAAATGAAACTGACTGTTAACTGGCAGTCCTAGAGACCTAAAACAATTAGGAGTGTAATTCCTCACTATGATTAAAAAAACGTTATCTAGGAATTAAAAACTCCTTATGACAACTATCACTCCATGAATTCGAATTTGATAGTGCTCATAACCCTCCAGCTAGCCCTTGGTGACACATCCTTTTAATGTTCCTAGAAACTAGGAGACTATTCCTTGCTTTGTTCTAGCTGAAAAATAGGTCTTGGGACAGAGCTCATATCTTCTCATAAAAATGTATTTAGAAAAAATGAAGGAGGCTTTCATGAACCAATCAATGCTGAACAAAAACCTCTCTTTGGTTTTTGAAACATCTTTCCAACCGCCCAGAATGAGTCTTTGAAAAATAGGTGTAAAAATATGCTTGTGAAAAGCTGTACGTACAACAGTTTCATAGCTTAAGTTTGATAATTCATTTCTCTCAAATCATAATGGATTTGAAGAAAGTGGAAGAGGTTTTTGTACTTTAGTACATTTAGAATGAAAAACTCTTTCACTTTTCAAAGATGAGTTTTTAAATGCTCAGATACGCTTCTTGAAATTGACTGGTAAAAACAAGGAGAGAAAGTTCCTCCTTTTTTGCTTTTAGTCTCCACAAGGATCGTTGAAATTAATTATCTTTGTTGTTCTTCTTTTATTACACAAAAATGAATTGAAGTTCCATGTTCTTCATGTGCTATAGACCTAGTCCATGCACCCATGTGAAGATAAAACCTCTTTAATGTTGCTTGAAGGATAATGAACAATACTAGCTGTGATCACTTTTATAACAAATGGTTTATGATTCATATATGCTTTTCCTTTGCTCGTTTGCCCTTGCTGGATTGCTTGTATTGTGTAAATGATCATTATTCAGAAGCTCCTTTTGAAAAACATTTCCCTTTTGGTCCTCAAAATTGGTCAATCTTCCTCAAAATATGCAGCTACAGCAGTTTCGTAGTGCGCTACGAAACTGTTGTGTATTAGGCATCATCTTCAGCAGGTTCGTAGCACACTATGAAACTATTGTGTAATCACAAAACACAGTTTCTAATGCCAAAATTTGACTGTCTTGAGCTTCTTTATCTTACAATGACTCTTCTATATGACATGAGGCTATTCAAAACTAAATAACTTGACACCATTCTTCAAGGTAAACTTCAAAAGGTAGTCTATATCAAAATTTAGGATTACCTTACTTACCTTGCTTGAGCCTTCAAAGAACTATGATGTATGCTGACTCTGAATTTTTCAAGTTCTTCTTACGCATGAAAGGAGCACGAGAATGACCAAGACCAATTTTTCCTTGCCTAACCCTTTTCCTTTGAAATCTATTTAATTATAACAGTCGCTCCACTTGGGATATTGTGCCCTTGTGGTACACTAAGAACTCACAGGTCCAGTGCCTTATCCTGTTATGATAAATGGAAATTTGTTTGACAAGCACCCCCTTAAGCTTCTTGGGCCTTCACCTCAGGCTTAAGCTTGATGATCATTGTAGGAGAAAGAAATCTATATCTACTGAAAAATGTTCAGTCAACCTTGAGCTTATTTTAATTTTCCTACCTACCTACTAACTGCAATTTCCACTTTAGGTCAAGCAACATGATATTTCCAATAAAGCCAATCAATTGTACTTTTTGATATTGGAGGCTCTTGACTGCATTCGACCTCAAAATAACCATGGTAGTGAGATGACCAAATCAACTCATAATATACCTGCTCTTCATAATGCAAATGAAAATGAAAAATTGGTGTGCAAATCTTGGTCATGGATTCATTTATAGGGTCAAAGAGGACATGGTTATTTTGATGATCATCATAACATTCTACATCTTTACACAATTGATTCTTAGCCACATACGATTTATTTGATATGCTATCCAATTGCCTTTTTCAATGATACCCACAAACAATGTAATTTTCTTCATTATAAAGATCATTCTTTGATGCAAGTTGTTGCAAGGAATTACAAAAATGAACAACCTTTTCCTCTGCTTTAGGTTCATAAAAAAATTCTTCCAGTATTTCTTCTTGTTGTGTGTGTTAACACTCAGGTTGTCCCTAGGCTCGTGTAGGGATACGACCGAGGTAACCACAAACCCATCTTTGGACTGCAGGTTCTAGCCCAGCTGCAATCAGAGAGGGCTCTCTTTATGATTTAGCTTTGTTGATGATTATTTTAGGCTAGTTGTTGGGTTCAGGGATTTTGTTGTTTTGTTTGGATGGAAGATGTATGCCAGGTAGAAAATTCCAAGCAGAGAGGCAAGGTAAGGTGTGATGAATTTCAAACCATTGGGCATGGAGTCATGGATTAAGGCTTGCTGTTGTGTTTTCTTGGTCACAAGAGGATTGTGGAGCGAGATAGCTACACATGAGACAATTATCAATTTGCTGAAAGGATGGAATGATGGTCAGGGATGAAAGGCAATTAAGAATATTTCATCAAAACTGATAGGGAGGGGAAGTGAATGAATGGTTATCTAGGAGCAGTTAAGAATCCCTAAACTATCATTCAAATGTCAAAGAAACAGCGTAAACAAGATCATTTAAGTATGCATGTTCATAACTATTCCTGATGAAAACATGAAAAATTTGCAGAAATTGAGCCTAGGGTGTAGCTAAGCAAATCCTAAACTATTCTTTTTTTCTACAATTTAGAGGGCGGATTTATGATGAAACAAACATGAAAAACAAAACTATCAGAGTTAAGAAACACTTATTGAACCATGTAGAAGCACAGGAATTCCACAATCACTCCTCGACCAATTAAACACAGCAGACAGTTTCGAAATCCATGCTTTCAGCAGTATTTTATTATAGAAAGCATCACAGTTACAGTGCAAGTCTCTGCTTGAGAGAAAGATCGGAATAAAAAAGATCAAGCTACTGATCAACCAACCAACCCCTACTCCATCTTTCAGGGTGGTATATATAAGAAAAATATCTAAAGTCATTTACTACAATTGACCTAAACAGGTCTGCAGGAAAAAGATTTTTCTAAAACCTAATTATTGCTGGAATTAAATGCAAGTAAGTCCTTTGGGTTGCGCCAGAGGCAGCTGAATCAAGTTGAGTTGATGAGGTGTCCTGTGTGACTTGGTGCATTGGTCCTCTCATAACTTGTGCATTGAGTTGTGGTCCACTGATCTTTTGTGAGTTTAATGTGGAGTCATTTGTGCTGGTGAGCCTTCAATGCGTCTTCAATTGCTTCTTGACTTTCAGAGCTTTCGTTTTAATGTTGGATTTGCCTCGAGCCCTGAGAAAATCTCCTCTGATACACTTTGCCACTACATTGATGGTCGTCTCCGATTCCTGATACTCTTTGACGTGCTTTTTGTCTGCATATTTGATCTGATACTCTTTAATCTTTGTTCCTGGTCTCTCTCTGTCTTCAAATTCATTTAATTTGGCAAAATCGGGCAATTTCGGGCTTTTTTGGTGCAAAAAGGGCTAAGGAATCAAAAGATTCCCTAAAGATTCCCCAATATGGCTCATTCCCGTAGCTTCGCGCTAATCGCGCATCGAAAACCACCTTCGTTTCTCATTCCGAAACTCTGAAGCTCGACTTTCGCGCTTGCGCAAATTTTCGTTTTTTGGCTGCTAACGTTAACATGAAGTCAGCTGTACGGTGGATTACGTCAGCATGCTGACATTAGTAGTGGGGTCCTCTAGTACGGATATGAGATCAGCATGCTGACGTCAACAAGGTGACATGGTAGTACGGCGGGGTGACATGGTAGAGACACGTGGTAGGGTGACATGGGCCAGGCACAAGCAGTGTAAGGTGATGTGGAGGCGACGTGGCAGGGTGAGGTGGCGCTCCTGTTATGTGAGGGGAGGGCGTTTTTGGTCTGTGCATCGGACCGCCTTTGGTACGGAGGTGGTTTCTGTCAGGGGTGGCCTGATGCAATGGGAGGCTGCCACTTGTCCCGGTGTATGACGGCAAAACCGCCAGACATCAGGTTGTAACCTACCACCACAATAGGGCGCTCGATACGAACAAGGGCTGTCGGATCTGAGGGGGGGCAATCCGACGGTGGACGGGAAAGGGAGATGCGCGGAGTTTGAATAAAGAGGTTGCGCATTAAAGGTTTAATTTTTTGCGGCGCTGTGGGTTTCGAACTTTAGGAAATGGGTTAAATGGGTTTTGGCACGTTGGAAATTTATTAAACAAACATTAATAATTTCCAAAGAAAATGTGCGGGGGGGTTTGCATTTGGAAAGGGTTTTCTTAGTGTTTTGGAAGGGGTCCAAACACCTGGGAATGGAAATTTATGCAGAGGGAGGGTTCTTACTAAAGTCCAGGTGACTTAGCAATTCTGAGAGAAGTACTTATGGTTATATTTCAACCAAGGGGGGGGATATTTACATAATGGGATTATTTTCATAGTTTTAGTAGGGGGATGGGGAAAATATAGGGATTTAAATAATAATGTCAGTATTTAATATGGAGATGACAAGAAAGCGCTAAGTTTCAGAGATCTTAGGCTTCAAAGGGGAGATAGAGCTGTGTAGAGAAAGTATAGATCCTCCTTGAGTGAAGCATATCTTCACCAAGGTTAATGACATGGAAAATGATGAAACTAAGAGATATCAAGCAGATCTTGACCTCTTTTTGGGGAGATTAGTCAATGATTTGGGGAAGATGAAGAAAGGGAAGTTAGTTATGTCTGATTTGAGCTCCTCCATAAGAAATTGCCTGATGATTGTGACCTAAGTAAAGATGATACTTTAAAAAACATGGAAATGAACAGAAATCCAGATTCTACAACCTCAAAACTACCTACCCAGCCTACTTACCTAACATTTTTTCTTCTTTTGGTTTGGGTGCACTTAGACTTGCAGACCCAACATTTCAATTTTTCTTTTTATGCCTTCCTATCTACAACTACCCTTATTTCTTCCAAGGGCCCAGATTAAGCAGTTGGGCTCCTTTG
>APFE030889239.1:657405-678063 GCA_000404065.3 Pinus taeda | reverse complement strand
GAATTGTGGAAAAAGCACCTAGGAAGATAGGAGAAGACCCTTACTTGCCTCCCAAGCCATATGACCATTCACCATCATCCCTAATCCATCTGCCACATCACCAAGAGAAGTTAGCATTCACATTTTCACACAAAAAATGACAAAAAGGAAAAAGAGTCATTGTGTTCATTTACATGCACAACAATAGAATGTTTGGATGTTTCAAATCGCATGCTATGACAGTAGGATTACACACATGTTAACTTATCATTATTTCGAAGCAAAGCCTCTTAGCAGCTAGTTAGATTAATGGTGTGTTTAAGCATTTGATTTCAGTCTTTTCCTTACTACAGTAGACAAGATTTCATTTAATGTAAATTTCACTTTCCTCATTGGTAATCAAGCTTCTTCTTAATCAATAGAAGTCTGGTTTGAGAAACCATAGTGGTATATCGCCAGCTTAGCAATGACAAAGAGCGGATCCATTGCATCTACTTGTGTATACAACATTGTCACCTCCAATTTTGTACGAACCTCGGGTTGATAAAGTAAAGTTGGTAGCCCCAGGAGTTGTAGCATTCTTATTGCAATACTGGTGCTCATCACTCCCTCCCTCCCTCCTCTGTCCTCCTCCCCCCCTTCCTTCCATCTCTCCTTCTTTGTCTCTCTATCTCACCCCAAAAATACACACTCTTTCTCCATCTCTCCCTTGTCAATCCCTTTCTCTCTCTCTCAACTTTTCTCTCTCTATGTGTTTCTTTTTATCTACCTCTCTGCCCCTCCAATTCCATTTCTATGTCCCTCCCTCTCTCCTCCTCTCTCTCAAGTCCTCTCTCTGGTCCTTCGCCTCTCTCCCTTTCTCTCCTACCTCCCTCTCTCTTCCCCCATATATCTCTCTCTCTCTAACATTGTCATTATCTCTCTCCCCTCTATCTCTCTCTATGCCCCCTAACCTTGTCACTATCTCTCACCCCCCTCTCTATCCCTTTCTATCTTCCCTCCAACCTTGTCACTATCTCTCATTCCATCCTTGTGTCTCCCTCCTCTCTCTCTTACCCTTCTCTCCCTCTCTCACTCCTCTCTTTCTCTCTCTCTTCATTCCTCCTCTCCCCTCTCCTTCATGGTATCTCCTCCTCTCCCTTGTCACTCCCCCTATCTCTCCACCTCTATCACTTTATGTCTTTGTTCTTCCCTCCATATATATCTAGAGTTAATATATATGTAATATATTAATATATATTATAATATAAACAAATTAAAAACTTAATTAAGATTTAATATTACATTAATCCAAATTATTAAAATTTAAAATATTAATAATAATATAATTAAGTTATATAAATATTACTATTAATATTATAATACCAATATTGGATTTAATGATGTTTTTTACTTGGCATGATAACAAAATTTATAATAAAACTATATCAAATCAATATTTTCAAATATTACAACTTTAATGTGGAAATATTTATGTCTTTAAAGATTCTAATATATCCCTATAATATGGATTTTCCTTTTAAAGATTCATTTTACAAATTTTTAGTTAAAAGAAATATTAAAAGATCACGGAGCAAGCTTTTCGATTCTTTGTGTCGAATTAACCTTTTTCCTTTGATTTAAGAAATGACATTGGCTTTAGAATTTGGAATTTTAATGTTGTAATTTTTTTTTGTTAAAGGTAAATTTATGTCCCATTCAAATTCAGGTATATGATAAAGGAACTATTTCAAATTTAGGTATATGATAAAGGAACTATTCAAAATATGAGATAATTTACTATCTATTCAAATACATAGATATATTTTAATAATTAATCTTAGTCCATTAATAAAATTACAAAATTATATATAATTTAAGATTGATCAACATTAACTAATTTATTATTATTATTTTTTAAGGACATGACATACTTATATATCTGAGTCATACTTGCTTATAAAATAGATGGGTTGTAGAATAGACCTCTCTTACGTAACAATAAATAATAATATTAAAATTAAATTAATATATATATATATAATTTTAAATATAATATATATTAATATTTTAACTCGAGTTAAAATTATTGCAAAAATATACATACCAAAAAATTATACTTATATGGTGTTGAATTTATTTAAGGAATAATAATTTTGAATCTAAATAAGGAAATAATAATGATTCGACACCAATTATTTGAAATGATTCAATAATAAATTCACATAAAATATTTATAATTAAATATTAACTATATATTTTTTAATATTTTATTTTATATATTATAATCAAATATTAACTATATATATTTTAAAATTTTTATTTAAATTTATTATTTTATATATTAGGAGTGAATTATTTGAATAAATATTTTTTACAATTTAATTATTTAACTTATATTTTATAAATAATTAGTATAAAATTATCTTAATTTTTATGTAAGTATTAAGAAGATGAATCAAAATTTTCCATGTAAATTTATCTTATTTCTTAATTTATGAGACAAATGAAATTTCTCTTAATACAAATGTTTTTTTTAAATTTCACATTCACAAAGAAGTTTGCATTTTGAGAAATTTGATCTTTTTTATGCTTGATTAAATTTGTAGTTAAGATACATATTTTGGATTTGTATTTTAATTTATTTATTTTTTTATGTGGCTCATTATTGTTAGTTGTGGAGCCTAATTATCTCTCTGATTCAGAGGTCTTTTTTCAGCCAGATGTATACCCCAGGAAGATTATACACCCCTCCACGTAGGGGGGTGCGGGGGGGTTGTCCCCCCCAGCTAGGGAGTCTTGGGGCTAGCGAACCCTCAGCGGGGGTTCAGGGGAAAGGCCCCTGAAGCTAAAAATGGATGAAAAATTGCCTTGTAAAATATTGTAATTTTGTAGTCAATCTGGGCCATTCATTAGGCAGATGATCTGACGATAGAAGTTATGTTAATTTAGGGTTTTTTCCCTGGAAGACAACCCTCGGTTTATATGAGGGAATTGTATTATGGTTGTGTATTATTATTCTAAGCGAGAAAGAGAGAGGAGACTGTGTGAGAGCGAAGAAGAAATTACTGTGGATTTGTTGTAAGTTGTATCTCTTCATTTTGTTGGATAATATAAAAGGAAGGACTAGTTGGTTCTCCGTGGTGTTAATGGTGTTGGACCCACCAACATTCAGGGGATCTCCCCAGTATGAAGTCCAAACTAGACCTCACACTGTTTGGTGTAGGAGTCTCATTCGGTATGATGGCCCGATTGCCACTATCTTAAAGATTTTCCTTAGCTCTTGCTTGTTAGCACATGAGAGTGGTTTACTTTGTCTTCAAACATCGAGTTTCGCATGCCTAGTGAGTGCTTAGTGTCGCTTGTGTCAAGGTTCTTTCACTACAGAGAGAGAGGGTGAGAGTGAGTCTCAAGTCGAAAGGGAAAATTCCAAACTCTGTTAGAGACACACAACATAGCAGGACATGCGCAACTTCTGGCAGAGTAGTCCACACGGATGCGGTAGTCACAAACACAAGGTGAACAGAGAGCGCGTATGCCACCCAAAGGAATATTCCACATGAGTGCAACGGTCGTTATAGCAAGTTTAAGAGAATGAATCTGTCAAGTGTCTGGAGAAATATTCCACACGAGTGAGACATCGTTAAAACATTATACAACACATTTCCAACATCATATGTACTAAAACAACTGAAATAGTGCAACTGTCTTAATACATGTTAAAACAACATGCATTACAAGCATCCAAAGAATAGTCTTACAAACGAATACAAAACATGTGTGAAAATCTGTTGGCCTATTAACATGCTTCTAAATTAAGAGAAAGTTCCAAAACACATCAGTACACCATACATCACTAACCCCGATAACAGGGCATTGGAGCCACTACTCACTCCTCAAAGAAAAGGTTGTAGACTCTCAAGGTTATGTGGGATGAGCCAAGGTGAAAAGTCATTTGCATGTACAAATGAGGGGTATATATAGAAAAGGGTGAAACTCACCCTTATGAATTTTCGACTTCCCTCATGACTGTTCGACTTACATGACTCTTTGACTTCATTCTTTGGTCTCTTGGACTTCCACATTACATTACATTGATTACACAGTTATGACCGAAAGTAGTGATGTGGGCGAGGCGACTCATGACAACCCTCAACATGACATTGCTCGTATGCACATGTTGGTTGTGTTGTTCTTGCCAAGTTATTGTGCTGCTGAGTGATGAGTGTGCCTGTGGTGTACCATAGCTTCACCTTCGTATGGCAGAGTGCGCAAAGTCTTTAATGGTCTTGGTGTTCGCTTGATAGTTCATGCATGCACATGTGTCTCCTTTTCTTGCTACTTGGTATGCTTCGTGTGTTCGTCCAACCATGAGCAAGCCTTCTAGCATGCGCTCCTTGTTCATCCCATTCGTCATCATTCCATGTCTCATCCATGTACCTATTTCTACAATTACTCATGACAAGACGACATCAAATCCATAACAACAATAACATTTTGCAAGATCTAGCTCAGCTGGGAGGCAGACCTGCGTAATTTTTTCTGGGAAGGCAGCGTGCAGTAGAAGACACTAGTGGTGAAAATTGTGCAGATTTTCAAGGGAGCAGTAGGTCGACTGAAAGGGGAACTAACTAACAGAACTTCGTAATTTTCATAGGTTGTGCAATGACAAGAAACAAGTGCATGTCCCTCATGTCTGTGCAGTTTCTTCAATCAATGGAGGTGGGCATGCTAACGACTTCTGTGCAATTTTTGGGAGGAGTGAAGCCCGAGGTGATTGCCCAATCAAATTCTCTGGTTGACCAATGGGAGGCTTGATGGATTGGCTTACATGCAACATAGATTGAGATGGTTTCTTGGGCAAATTCTGCTTTGTTCTGGGTGATAGTCAACTAGGTCGATTCTAAGATTACGCAATGCAAATTGCCTGGGAGGTAGCCTCAAGCTCTGCGCAATTCTAGGCAGTAGTACTTGGTCACTGAGGGATGAGACTGCGTCGTGCAGCTCAGCGAAGGTCCAACCAATGGAGGGTGGTCTGGTAGACACATCTTCGGCACAATGGTTAAGTGTGTGAGCGAGTGAACTCGTGTATACATGACCTTGCAAGCACACACTCAACATGACTTGACGATAAGACATCTCGAATCAACAAGACAACATATGATCAGTGTGACTGACTACAGGACTGTCTAATGATGAAAGAGACAAGGGAAACACTTTAGATAGACCTTCAGACGACCATAACGACACTTGCACGACAGTGCTTACAATAGTGTGTGTGAGTGCGATATATGTTTACATAGAAAACACAACTCAAACACAAACCCTCAACATCACCAAAACAAGGTCACAAGCATGACATAGCAATCAACATGCTGAAGATGACAGTTGGTCAAACACGTGAAAAGGAAGCAAGACATGTAGATGAAACACATGAAATGACTTTTTGTGTTTGCGCACATGCATGTTACTGAGGACAAGTTGATATGACAAGCAGTCCTACGAACTCAACTAAGAGGTGTACTTCGAAAGGTGTTATTTACTTACCATAATTACTCTCGAGATGATCATGCATCTGACGGAGTTTGCATGCGGTCCTGATATTTTTCTATTACTTGGTCTCTTGGTCCTTCTCCTCGACTCCTTGGGAGTGATCTCAGCATGTCACCTTTTCTTGTAGTCACTGAGCGATGGATCAACGTGGTTTCAATGGGAAGTGACTGATGCCGAGATGAGGCCATAGTAGGCCCATTTGCACAATTTTTAAATGCAGGACAGATATGGCAGCTTGGACAACACTGCGCTTTTTTGAGGCACACGACAGTATTGTGAGATGGGGGTCCTGGGAGGACACCTTTTCGCAATTCTTGAGTGTAGTGCAGTCTGAGCAACTAAGAGGCAATATTGCGTAATTTCTGTTGACAGTGGGTTTCGGCTAGGGAAGGACACTGGAGGAAACCACTACACAGTTTTGGATTCCAAGGGATGTTGGGGTCTTTGCGCACTACGAAGTTTCAGCATGCAAGAAAGGAAGCTTGATGGTTGCAAAAGCAAAGTGCAAAGTTCCGGGAAGTTGGATTAGGCTAGGTTGCTTGAGAAATGGCTAAGTGTGATCCCAATGATACATATATAAGCATTGATAGGACTCGACTGTAATCGCACACGAATACTTAGTGACACAACGTAGACCATCCATAATGCATAAGACATGCCTTGCTTGATGCAACAACCTTCATGACAAGAGTGCGTGAAGTGAGTGTGAAACATCTCTCTATGATGACAACCACTCATATGCACACAATTCCCTTGAAGAAAAATAACATTCCATTTGCATGACAAACAACAACCCCTGTGCCCAAAGATGACACATGTTGCATAAAGATGAGAACGCGGGCAACTCTTAAGATCAAGGAGGGGAGCTTGAAATCATCAGCTTACCAACAAGTGACCAAGGATGATCAATCACAAGATCCAAGGGAGGCTCCGAAATTTTCATGCGAGCAAAAATTTTGGAGGGTGGTTGTAGCCGCTACAACATTGGCGACACACTGGTAGAACTCCAACTCTCTGTATGGACCTTATTTTGAGAAAATTAAGTCTAACCTTTTCAGAAGTATTGTTCGATTCCTTGATCATGATGGCTTTCACACTAGCTTGTGTGAAAGATGTAGTCCCTACCATTCTCTTGATCAGTCAGCACACATTCCAAGCCAAGACAGCTTAGTTGTTTCGATTGGGGATGAGGGGTATATTGATGCACAAGTAATATAACTATTAGAGTTTAAGTTTCATCTCTAGTGTTGCTCCGCTGCTAGCAGGCCTTGACAATGCCCCGGCAGAGTCACGCAGGAACACAAGTATTTCTCCAGTGCCAACGAGCTTGGTTAGTACCCCATCGGAGTTACTTGTATAACCTCTCTACGCATGAAGACTTTCTCTTCTTTCACCTTATTGATTTTTCATTTTTTCATTTTTTCCATTTTTTCAAAGAACTGTGCATAGGCAGTTATTTATTTGAGAGGTAGAAGAGGGATCCCAACTTATTGAGAGCGGAAGAGGTTTTTCCTTCAGAGAAGTATGTTATATATACCTTTGACATACTTGTTAAGGTTTTCCCCATCACCTTACTCTACTTGACTGAGCTGACAAGGGTTAACCCAAAATAACCGATTTAGAGTAGGCGATACTAGTTAATAGTGCAAACGTTGCGTTTTCACCAAGACTTACTATGAACAAAATGTATTTTCCATCAAGACATCATCGAATGAAGACAATAAGTTCTTCATAAAAAGAGAGGAAAGCATATAACCAGATGTTGATAGTTGTACAAGTCCTCTTAGATTTTTCCGGCTTGTCTCGAGAGCCAAACACAGTGTCACTAGAGGCTAACCTACAGGTAAAATCAAGCAAAGGAAGAAAAAAGAAAAAAATAGATATAAAGCAAAAGAAAAACAAGTAAGCAAAGCAAGCAACAAGCAAAGAAAAAGAAATAAGCAAGCAAAGCAAACATACAAAGCAGGAAGAAAACACTACTCCTACTGATATGCTAAACAGTGCACGGGCCTACTCAAGTGAAGTGATATTTCCAATTCAGCCACCGGTGCATTGGTTGGCCCATGTTGGCGAAGGCAAGAAAGATATGCATGTAAACCAGTGAACAAGAAAGATAGAGAAGGCGAAGACCAACATGCTGAGATTTCTAAAACATCCATAGAAAGGAAAAGAGTGAATGCACAAGACAGACGTTTTGCAGATTTAACATAGTGCTATGACACACTACGTGCAGATGATAAGCATGCACACTCTCTTGACTGTGATAGACAACAAAACATGAGAAAGAGAGACAACTTATGCCTTGCAAGTGTGCTTGTTGTGTATGATATAACATGAGCAATGGGATCATGTGAATCCAGTGGAGGAAGCTAAATTTGTGTGTTGGATTGATCTTCAGCGCAGACAGATGAGTGATGAGGAGCCTTGAGTGTTTCACAAATTTTATGATCGAAAGTGGAACTATCCTCATAATAGTGAGGGTCTAACATAACCATCAGCTCAGGTTGAAGTTCCTCGAAAACTTGAGGGATTTCCACTTCGTCAATAGATTGATCATTGAAGACTAGTGGCTTAGGAAGATTAAGTGCGAGTGAATCAACATCGTGATCAAATGAAGAAGTACGTAGATCACGATAACCATGATCAGAAAATTTGGGATGTTCATCAACATCCTCATGATCTGATGAATCATGTAGATGAGTTGATGAGAGACAAGGAAGTTCACCCTCTGTGTTTTCAAAAATGACAGATGACGGATGGGATGGGTTTTCAGAGGAAGATGTGTCCTCTCTGCAATGTAATGGTAAGCTGACATTCGACGTGTCTTGTGAATGATCGGAAGTAGAAACATCTGGAGATGAGTTTTCACTGGGAAAATCAAGAGTGTCAGAATCACAAGAGATGTCAGGATAAAGCGGATGAGGCGTGAATGGAAGGGAGTCATCCTTCATCGCGGGTTCTTCTTCATATTCCCACACAGACTCATCATGAATGATAACACAGGTTGGTTGCACAACACCAACTCTGTCGTTAACTTGATCCTTGTTCACAATAAGTGCGGAGTCCGAAATGGAGGAACACAAGACAGTGCAATCTAGAGGATCAATGGAACGCAGGGACAAAGGTTGAGGGAACAAATCCACATGACAACCAACATGGTTGCAAGCCAAATCTACATAGATATCAAGAGTGAGTAGGGTAGGATGATGTGACAATTCAACATATGTGTGCGCACATTCTCCCACCTCGCATTACGGAGCTAGAGTTGTTTGATGAGAAGAGGACGGATAGTCACTTGTGACAACAACCTTATCCATCTTAGATTTAGCAGCTCCAACACCGACGTATGATGGGAGGGGTTTGAGTGATTCTAAGATTTTCGGATTTTCAGATATGTAAAGAATATACTTAAATCTTCCATAGAGGAATTCCCAATCAATTTCATCTTCAGGAAATCGATATGCAATATTACGAAAGCACATGTAAAATTGTTCAACAGATTCATCAGGTGCTTTTTGTAATTTTAGAATTTCTTTATTGAGTGCTTTACAGTCAAAATTATTGAAAGCATGGTCTATCTCTGTGATCAGATGATGGAAAGAGTCAATAGATTTTTCGGGTAGCGTGGCACACCAATGTAGTGGGTTCCCTCGAAGCGTGTATGCGAACAACGCGCAGGTCATGTAATATTCATAGATTTCGTGCCTTTCACAGGAGCCTACAACACCAACCGTGTGAATAACCAGGCCTACTTGGCCTCCACCATCGTATGTGTATTGCGACAAGAAATTCCAGTGATCCCACGAGATTTCAAAGTCGCTTCCATAAGACATACACTTTGGAGGAGAAATTTTGTGATTAGTCATGATAAGTATGCAGAGATTCAAAACAGATTTTGAGGACTCAGCTTGTCATCTGGCCCTCCTTCTAGTGCCATAAATGTTGATGGTGCTGGACCCGCCAACATTCAAGTGATCTCCCCATTATGAATTCCCAACTAGACCTCACACTGTTTGGTGTAGGAGTCCCATCCGTATGATGGCCCAACTGCCATTATCTTATAGATTTTCCTTAGCTCTTGCTTGTCAGCACATGAGAGTGGTTTACTTTGTCTTCGAAAAATGAGGTTCGCGTGCCTGGTGAGTGCTTATTTTCGCTTGTGTCAAGGTTCTTTCAATGTAGAGGGAGAGGGTGAGAGTGAGTCTCAAGTTGAAAGGGAATATTCCCAACTCTGTTAGAGACACACAACATAGCAGGACATGCACAACTTCTGGTGGAGTAATCCACACGGATGCGGCAGTCACAAACACAAGGTGAACAAATAGCACATACAACACCTAGCAGAATAATCCACACGAGTGCGATAATCATTATAGCAAGTTTACGAGAATGAATATGTTGAGTGTCCGACGGAGTAGCCCACACAGGCAAGACAACGTTAACAACTTATACAACACATTTCCAACATCATATGTACTAAAACAACTGAAATAGTTCAACTATATTAATACATGTTAAAGAAACATGCATTACAAGAGTCCAAAGAATAGTCTTACAAACGAATACAATCCATGTGTGAAAATATGTTGTCTTGTTAACAGGCTTTTGAATTAAGCGAAAGTTCCAAGACACATCTGTACATCATACATCACTAACCCTGATAGTGGGGCGTTGGAGCCACTACTCGCTCCTGAAAGAAAAGACTACAGACTCTCAAGGCTATGTGGGAGGAGCGAAGGTGAAAAATCGTTTGCATGTACACATGAGGGGTATATATAGCCAAGGGTGAAACTGACCCTTATGACTGTTCGACTTCCCTCATAACTATTAGACTTAGATGACTTTTTGACTTACATGACCCTTTGACTTCATCCATGGGTCTCTTGGAATTCCACATTACATTACATTGATTACACAGTTATGACCCAAAGTAGTGATGTGGCCGAGGCGACTCATGACACAAATCGACATGACACTACTGGTATGCACATGCTACTTGTGATGTTCGTGTCGAGTTGTTGTGTTTCTCAGTGATGAGTGTGCTTGCGGTGTACCATAACTTCACCTCCATACGGCAGAGTGCTCGAAGTCTTCAATGGTCTTAGTGTTCACTTGATAGATCATGCATGCACATGTGTCTCCTTCGCTTGCTACTTGGCATGCTTCGTGCATTCGTCCAACCGCGAGCAAGTATTCTAGCATGCACTCCTTGTTCATCCTGTTTTTCATCGCGCCATGTCACATCCATGTACCTTTTTCTGCAATCACTCATGACAAGATGACATCAAATCCAAAAATACCCTAAGCTACCATGATGCATTGTCTTGCGTTTCCGAGTGCAGGTGAATGGGAGAGAGGAAAAGGCTCTAAAACAACGCATAGCACATGTCAGGTCGGGATGCAAGGATCTGGGGAACTGTCAACAAAAATTGCGTAGAGGTCACTAGGAGGCTGGGTTGAGCAATCCAAAACAACAGTGACATTCTGTGGGATCTGGCTCATCTGGGAGGCAGAACTGCACAATTTTTCCCGAGAAGGCAGTGCAGGAAGCAGAGGAAACTAGCAGCGAAAACTGCGCATATTTTTAGGGGAGCAACAGGCCAACTGACAGAACTGTGCAATTTTCAGAGGTAGTGCGAGAGGCTTAATCGATTGGCTTGCGAGAAATGCAGATTGAGATGGTTCCTTGGGAAACTTTTGCACTATTCTGGGTGACAATCAACCAAGTCGATTCTAGGATTGCGCAGTGCAGACCGCCTGGGAGGCAGCCTTAAGATCTGCACAATTCTGGGCAATAGTACTTGGTCATTGAGGTTTAAGACTGCATCATGCAGCTCAACGAAGGTCCGATTGATGGATGGTGGTTCGGTCAACAAATCTTTGGTACAATGGTTAAGTGTGTGAGCGAGTGAACACGTGTATACATGACCTTGTGAACATACACTCAACATGACTTGATGACAAGACATCTCGAACCAACAAGACAACATATGCTAAAAGTGACTGACAACGGGATTGTCTAATAATGAAAGCGACAAGGGCGACACTTCGGACGATCATGGCAACACTTGCGCGACAGTGCCTACAAGAGTATGTGTGAGTGCGATAGATGTTTACATAGCAAACACAACTCAAACACAAACCTTTAACATGATTCACCAGAACAAGGTTGCAAGCATGACATAGCAATCAATATGTCGAAGATGAAAGTTGGTCAAACAAGTGAAAATGAAGCAAGACATGTAGAGGAAACACATGAAATGACTTTTTATGTTTGTGCATGATATGACAATAAGTCCTGCGAACTCAACTAAGAGGTGTACTTCGAAAGGTTTTCTTTACTTACCATAATTACCCTCGAGATGATCATTGACCTGACAGAGTTTGCATGCGATCCTAATCTTTTTCCATTACTTGGTCTCTTGGTCTCTTGGTCCTTCTCCTCGACTCCTTGGGAGTGATCTTAGCATGTCATATTTTTTTGAAGTCACTGAGCGATGGATCAACGCGGTTTCAATGGAAAGTGACTGTTGTCAGGTTGAGGCCATAGGAGACCCATTTGTGCAGTTTCTGGATGCAAGACAGACAGGGCAACTTGGACTACACTGCACATTTTTTAGGCACAAGAAACTGTTGTGGTATGGGGGTCTTGGGAGGACACCTCTGCGCAATTTCTGAGTGCAGTGCAACCCGAGCAACTGAGAGGAAATACTGCGTAATTTCTGTTGACAATGGGTTCCGACTAGGGAAGGGCACTAGAGGAAACCATCGCACAGTTTTGGATGCCAAGGGATGTTGGGGTCTCTATGCACTGTGGGATTTCAACATGCAAGGGAGGAAGCTTGATAGTTGTAGAAGCAAAGTGCAAAGTTCCGGGAAGCTGGATGAGGCTAGGTTGCTTAAGAAATGGATAAGTTTGAGATCAGTGATATAGATGTAAACAGTGATATGACTCGATTGTAATCGCACACGGATACTTAATGGCACAACGTAAACCATCCAGAATGCATAAGACATACCTTGCTTGATGCAACAACCTTCGTGACAAGAGTGCATGAAGTGAGTGTGAAGCATGTCTATGTGACGACAACCACTCATACGCACACAATTCCCTTGAAGAAAAACAACATTCCCTTTGCATGACAAACAACCACCCCTATGCCCAAAGATGAAACATGCTGCATAAAAATGAGAACACAGACAACTCTTAAGATCAAGGAGGGGAGCTTGAAATCATCAACTTACCAACAAGTGACCAAGGATGATCGATCGCAAAATCCAAGGTAGGTTCCGAAATTTGCATGCGAGCCAAAATTTTGGGTGGTTGTAGCCACTACAACACGTGGACGTTGCCCAAATTGGGTGAACCACGTATATGTAATGACCAAATGTCGTATACGCAACGGAAATGTTTAGAATACTTCGAAGATGTAAATTTCCATTGTAAGACATGTAACTGTATATTGAATTGATGTAAGATATGATATGATTACAAATGAGATTGAGTGCCTGCTTAGATACCCTAGGCATGTACCCCTTCATTAACGATCATGTCCTTCGGGACATGCCTCTTCATTAACTAATTACTAATTAATTTATCATTTACAATTATTATTGTTATTTATATTATTTGTATTATTTTATGTATATTTTATTCAGAAATTTCCTTTTCTTGTTTTAACTGGGATTTCTTAACTTAGATTTCTTGACCTCTGAAATTATTTTTTCATTGTGGGTTTTAAGTCGATGAATTTCTTCACTATCATTGGATATGACTTCTTCAATCTCCTTCGGTTTCTTTGATATTGTTTCTTGATTCTTTTGTAACAACAATTTTGAAATATTCTTAAGATCATTTGATGACGACAATCTTGACTTTGACTTCATTGTCACTTCTTTGGAATGTGATCATTTTTTTCTTATAAGGAAACATTAAAATCTTTTTTTCTAAGTTTAGCATAAACGTATCCAATTTTTTAAACCAAGGTTGACCAAAAAAATATGTCAATCTTTGGGTTAAACATAGTTACGACATGGAATTGAGAGATGCATTCATAGTGGTCAACTATAACTTGTAAATCATTATTTTGATACTATTTTTGGTCAAACATATTTGTTCTTTCTCATATGCTTGACTCTGGAAGTAATAGCTGATTCACCACATTAACATTGATATAATTTTCCTCGTCATTTGTGTTGATAACAATATTAATCTCCTTTCTTTAAGTATTTCATTTTAATGTAATTAATCTACGATCTACAATCTACAATTGGAAAACTTCTACAAGAAAATTTTCCTTCATTCACTTTTGACTTAGACTCCATTCTTTTATCTTCTATGATTGATTCTATCTTGTGTTAGTCGAAAAGTTTATAATATTTCACTTAATCCTACTTCACTTACTCTTCTTCTAAATATTTCTCCTTAATACTTTCACAAATACCCCATTTTTTTAAAATAAATTTATTTATATATAGTTATATAATTATATTATTATTAATAAATATATAACTAATTTTATATTTTAATTAATTATATAATTAAATGAAATTATATAATAAATCTTATTTTTAATATAAGTATTTTATATTTAAGTCGTGATATGTCAATTAAACAAACCGAGCGGACGCGAAGGTTGAATCAGCAGCAGAAGTGGCTTTTCGACGGGACAAGGAGCAACGGTGTGCTGACTAAGGATTTTCGACGGGACAAGGAGCAACGTTGTGCCGACTAAGGATAAAGAGACAACGGTCGGGGAATAGCACAGCCAGGGCGATCATAGTTGTTGCTACCTTGCTGTGGCTGCTGTTGGTTGGACAACGGTGGTATGCACAGGCAGAAAAGAATAGCGATAGCGGCAATAGTAAGTAGAAAAAGCCCGGTGCGCAGTGGTCGAATTGATGGGTTGCGACGGTGGTGGAAGGTTTGGCCCACTATCGACTGCCAGTGAAACGGTGTCCATGTATGTTATTTTTCTTTTTTTCTTTTTCATTTTGGTTTTTATTTTTCATTTTTAATAATAATTTTTTGGTTTTTTTTTTTATATTAATTTTTTATAATTTTTTTATATAATATTGTTTTTTTTTTTATGTTTTTTTTTTTATTTTCTTGATTTTTTTTTTATTTAAAAAGAAATTAAATTATCACTCTTTTTTTATAATTTTTTTTTAAACTTCTCTCTACATATGCCAAGGGCCTAGTGGCAAATTCGGCAAATGGAGAATCCCCACACTATGCACTGAAACTATTTGACGACAACAAGATTGATGAATTTCACCTAGTGGTAAATTCGGCAAAATGGAGAATCCCCACACTATGCACTGAAACTATTTGACGACAACAAGATTGATGAATTTTGATGGCCAAATGTTGGATTAGACTGGATTTATGCAGCGATCGCGATTAGAAGATCGAACAACTCTAATACCAATGCAATGACCAAAAGTCGTATACGCATCAGAAATCTTTAGAATACTTCAAAGATGTAAATATCCATTGGAAGACATGTAACTGTATATTGAATTAATGTAAGATATGAGATGATTACAAATGAGAATGAGGGTGCGCTTAGATATCCTACGTAGGTACCCCTTGACTAACGGTCATGTCTTTGAGACATAACTCTTCATTAACTAATTAGTAATTATTTATCATTAACCATTATATATATATGTGTGTGTGTGTGTGTTTCTCTTGTTTTATGTGTTTGTGTTTACGCAATATTTTATATGTCTCATTGCTCCGTTAATTAATTTCTAACAATTGTCTCAGCAACAATATCAAGAAAATTGAATCCATGAATTCCCAATAGCAAAAGTGTTGTAAAAATGGGGACTTCACCATTTAAACTAATCCTCTAAACTCAAGTTTATATATATATATATATATAATATCTATAGGGTTAATTTATTTGTATGTATTTAATTCTTTATTAATTTTAATTTGGACTTTGATATTTCACTAGGTTACAATTTTCTAGATACTCTAAGGTTAGCGTTAGGCTCAGACTCAGTGATTGAGTTACTTTTACACTTGAGAGGTCATAAGTTCTCAGACTCAGTGATTGAGTTACTTTTACACTTGAGAGGTCATAAGTTCCATTGAGTTACTTTTACACTTGAGAGGTCATAAGTTCAATTTTCTAATTACTCTCAAAATTAAGATCAGGCTTAGTGATTAAGCCGACAAATATTACTAGACAATCTGATGACCTAGCAAATGCACCATTGAAATTCAAGTCAATTAAACAACAATTGAAATATTCAAAATATCCACTGACAACCCAAAAATGGCAGGAATATGTTTGAAAAGTTGCACCACAAGCAGGTATTACCATGTTTCAATTTTCTAGGTACTCTCGAGTGAGATTCAGGTTCAATGATTAACTTAGCTTTTGCACTTGATTCAGGTTCAGTGATTGACTTAGCTTTACACTTAAAAGTTCATTAGTTCAATTTTCTAAGTACTCTCAAAGTCAAAGTCAGACTCAATATTAAACTAACCAGAAATGATTCCTTATTGAATAATCTAATGACCCAACGAATGTACAACTGAAATTCAAGTCAATTGAACAACAATTGAAATATACAGCGTCTCCACTAACTGAAACCAAAAATGGCGGAAAGTTGGAGGAAGATGTTTGAAAAGTCGCACCACGGAGGTACAACCGTTTTTTGGCCTTCTCATGCACTACGAAATTATGTACTTAGTATATATATTTATCGATGTGAAAGGAAGCCACGTGATGATGGCATATATTAACTGGTAATGCAATAACTGGAGCTGACAATATAATCAGTTTTTGGCGGCAAATTTTGTAAATCTAAATTATAATTCTCAAATTTTGATTTTGAATATTTAAAAGATTTCGATAGTATTACGGGAATTTCCAAAAAAATTAGAAATTATTTTGAATTTTTTTTAGAATTCCTACCGAAAATGGCTATCTGGACAAATTTCCGGCTCAGTAGACGATGTCATTTTTTTGTTGTTGCTCTTCGACTGAGAGTAGTCATGTGGGGAAGGTGGATCTGTGTATATATTTAATGAAAACAACAGCCAGGCCTTAGAAACAATGCGGGGTAGCAAACATCACAGCGCTAAATCTGGATTGGGTAGATATGGGGCGTAGATATCAGGGGAATCAAATGCTTCTGCATGGTGCACTTGGGTAAGGCTAAACCTGTGATGTTATTTGGGTATCTCTGGAAATTGTTGTATCTATGTGATTTGGAAAGCAAATGTGATTTGGGTTTCAGAAGGGACATAAGGGGGCGACTAGATTTGTATGGAACAGCGAAATCGGAGTTGGGTTTCACAGAAAACAGTCACTCCCTGCTGAAATCTGAAATCCGATTTGAATGCGGGAAAATGAAATGTGCATGACTGGAATTGGACAGAACTTCATTCTCTGCCTTCATTTCTGCAAAAATCTCAATCCTCTAATATTCATTTCCTGCTGTGGTCTCTTCCGGGATTCTAAAGTCTGATTTGGGTTTGAAAATGAAGCTTAGTGGCCAGATCTGAGTTGGGTTTCGGGAAAAGCCTTCCTTCCCTGTTTGAGTTTGCAGAGGATTCTGATTTCTGATCTGAGTATTTATAGAAATCTTTAACTGCCCTATTGGGTATGTTAGAAACATTTTATTCCCCATTGGGTATGTTAGAAACCTTTTATTACCCCATTGGGTATGTTTATACTTCTAAAATCTAATTTAGGTTTTTCGTATAATGTCCAATGTCTGTTTAGGATTCTAAGTGGGTTCTTCAGTAATTAGAAACCACAGTTTTGTGTTTCTTGATTTAGATCTACAATGCTCGCATTGAGTTACAGATCAAATTAGCTTCCAATATTTTTGCAAGGTTGTCCTGAGAATTTTTATCTGGATTTGCCTCTGTGATTCAAGTTTTTGTGTCCCTGCATTGCAGAAAAGAGCTTAGTACATGCGGCTTGAACCATCAAAAACAAATACAGTGCAATTAAGCCCAGGGATTTTACCAGCTCAAAGTCAAATTACAGAGTATTCTTTGTGGATAGGAAACCCCTATTGTCTTATAATTTAAACAACATTTGTAATGCAGAAGAAGTCGGCCCGTTCTGATGCGGTAGTTAACATCCATGGGGATGAGATCCTCATAACTATTCTTGATAAACTGCAGGATACTGCAAATAGAAGTCATGGTGCCTGGTTTGCAAGAACTTTTTTACCTGGAGGCCAACTACAGAAAGAAAGTACAGCTAGTGCGATCAGAGTTACTTCCAAGGATTTTGAGATGATACAGCAAGATTCAATATTTGGATTTATCTCTGTGATGTCAGATCACAGATGAGAGTCTGGGGCATGTGCCAGGCATCCTTGGAAATCATTTGGTTTCCATCAATCTTTCCAAGTTGTGGACTTTCACTCACTTGGGTTTTTCTTCAGTTGGTTAAAAGCTGTCGGTCTTGTTGGAAGATATTAATTCCAACTACCACTATTAATGCAGTAACTAGATTAATCTAGAATACAGCAGATAGTCAAAGTGCGGGTTCTGGAGAAGTCGGCAGCAAGCGGCGGTAGTCGGCTGATCACTGTAGAATTTACTGCTATCCTTGTGTATAAATTTGTGTGTTTGTTAATGAAATGATGAAGCTCTTCTATGAGTCTTTCATGTCTCTAACATGGTATCAGAGCAGTCTCTGTTCTCTAACATGGTATCAGAGCTGTCTATCAAACCAGGGGTGAAACAAATGAACAAGCATGGATCGTTTCGTAAGAAGACAAAAATGAAATGTTTTATTGTAAGCCTAGCTGAGACTTTAGACCAGCAGGCAAGTTAAAGTTTAGAGTGTTAAGAGTATAGTGTCTTGTATATGGTGCTGTTGACACCTAATCCGAAACGGATGGGTGAACTGGACAGTCATCCAGAAGATGAACTGATCCGCTTGTATTTATGTATATAAATATATGTCAGCTAATGAATAATATCAAGTCAGTTTTCTCTCGCCCATTCATTCTGGAGTTACCCTAGCCTGACATGGTATCAGAGCACAGGTCCCAGAAATAGTTGTAACTCCTGCCTGAGAGCTGCTCAGTCTCTGACATCCCTGAAATAGCTGGAGACTGCCGCTGCCTGAAGACTGCCTTCATTGAAACGCCTGCCGCTGCCTTCATTGAAACGCCTGATTGGTAACGTATGGTTGTTATGAAGGATTTTTTTCGCTGCTTGGTTCGCTGCTTGAATTGAATACTTAGAACCTGCTCGCTGCCTGTATTTTGTTTTGGTCCGGTGCCTGATTAGAACCTAAGTTAATGGGACAGCGTATAGCGTAAATGAGACAGCGTATAACTGCCTTTGAAGAATTTCTCATATAGCGTATAGTGGAACGCTGCCTGTATTTTGTTTTGGTCCGACTTGTATTTTGAAGAATTTCTCATATAGCGTGAAATGGAATTTCTCATATAGCGTATAGTGGAACGCTGCCTGTATTTTGTTTTGGTCCGACTTGTATTTTGAAGAATTTCTCATATAGCGTGAAACGGAATTTGGTATCAGTGAAACGGAATTTGCTATCAGTGAAACAGAATTTCATATCATAGTTGCTGTGTTAAGAGTGCGATTTAAACACACCAGAACCCTAATCTGGAGCCCTATCGAACTATGAATTTCATACGCTGTTGGGGAGGGTCGTAAGAGAACAATAATAAGTTTTGTTTAAATCTGGTTTTTAAATCTGAATGCCGTGGATGCCGTGGAGTTTGTAATCTGGTTTTTAAATCTGAATGCCGTTGAATGCCGTGGATGCCGTGGAGTTTTTAAATCTGGTTTTTAAATCTGATATATCACAGTGTGCGTGCGGATTGAGTCTATAAAGCAGAATTTTAAATGATATATGGTGACTTTAAAGAAGCAGAATTTTAAATGATATATGGTGATTTTAAAGAAGCAGAATTTTAAATGATATATGGTGATTTTAAGCTAAGACAAATATGGTGATAACAGAATTTTGAATATGGAATGAGTTTGCGTCTCCTTGCTGGGGTGGTTGGTTAGTATCTTGGTTTTGATTTTCTATAGCATGCAATCTAGTCTCCATTGCCTCCATTTTATTCTCCAGCAATTCTATTTTGTTTTCTATTTGTTTCTGGATAGTGTTTTCAAGAGATGCAAGTTTGTTTTCCAACATGGCTTCTAACTCTTTTTGTAACTTGGCTTCTCTTTCTTCTCTGCGTTTCTCTAAAGACTCTATATACTCATAGAGGCCTTGTAGAGTAACTGTGCTAGGTCTGCCCTTGGTAATCTTTGGTAACTGTGGTGAACTATTCATACTTGAAATTATATGAACAAATATGTATTAAAAAAGAAAAAGATAAGGAATGTGTGCACCTGATATATGAACCTGATGTACGAGCCAAGATCTCCAAGCTTTGGAACCAAGAGACAGTTTATATATTGCCAAGACGAGACTGTTTATATATCTTCCAAGACAGAAGACGAAGTTTATATATAGCCGAAGTTTATATGCGAAGATATATGTATCACCAACCGAATGCCTTATATATCACTGAATGCGATAGTTATATATGCGAAAATATATCCAAGACTGTTCACCGAATGCGAAGGCTGTTTGTATATATGCCAAGACTGTTCAAATGCGAAGATATATCACCGAAGACTTTGTTCAAATGCGAAGATATATATATATATCTAAGACTGTTCACCGAATGCGAAGGCTGTTTGTATATATGCCAAGACTGTTCAAATGCGAAGATATATCACCGAAGACTTGTTCAAATGCGAAGATATATATATATCCAAGAGTTTGTAAGACTGTTCACCGAATGCGAAGGTTATATGCATGCGAGGGTTTATATGCGAAGTTTATATATCGCCTGTTATATATGCGAAGAGTTATATCCAAGACTGTTCACCGAATGCGAAGGTTATATGCATGCGAGGGTTTATATGCGAAGTTTATATATCGCCTGTTATATATGCGAAGAGTTATATCCAAGACTGTTCACCGAATGCGAAGGTTATATGCATGCGAGGGTTTATATGCGAAGTTTATATATCGCCTGTTATATATGCGAAGAGTTATATCCAAGACTGTTCACCGAATGCGAAGGTTATATGCATGCGAGGGTTTATATGCGAAGTTTATATAT
>APFE030889239.1:639536-655529 GCA_000404065.3 Pinus taeda | reverse complement strand
GGGGGAGGAATGATCCAGGTGGATGTTGGTGGCCACCCACCTATCCCATTTGGACCTCCACAACTGTCTCTTTCAGCTTTTTCAATTTCCTAAATTGTAGCACAGTTTACTATTTTTAGCAGTTTTTCGGGTCCTGAACTTCCGGAGCCATTTTGAGGCCCTAATCGACGTTTTTTGGGAAATCTGGGGGCAACATGGGTCCATGGACCCATGTTGCCCTTCCCAAATTGGTAGTGCTCTGATAGATCTTTCTAACGAGCTATTATACGCATCAAACGGAGATCGTATGCCAAAATTACGACCCCCGGAAATTGGTGTACCAATTTACCCAAACGAGGCCCACAATTTGGTGTTTCATCTTCTAGGGTTAGGTTTTGAGATATGAAGGCTTTTCCATTGTTTCTCAACAATAAATAGGCCTTCGAGCCTCATTGTAACACAGCTCAGAGGCATGTAGCCACCACATCTCTTCTCAGAGATAAGCTACCATCACCCTAGTTGGTTTATTTCCATTACTGTTTGTAAGCATATTTCAATATTTTATATTAATGAAATGAAGTATTATTTCCACTGCATATATGTGTTTATGGTTATCTTTGTATTTTATTGCGTTCTTGTTTAAATCCGGATCATGATATGTGCGATGACTGTCAGATCTGTGGGATCTAATCGGATGGTGGTCGGGGAGATGAAGTGACTGGCAGTTACAGAGGGCAGGGCCAATATTAATTAAAGTGTTAATCATGTCGGGGGAGATTTGATTGGTTATTGAGTTATTAACTAATCTTGGTGACTAATTAATCCTTGTTAAATGGTGGCGGGGTCGGGTTCTTAATTAACTACGGATTAGTTAATTAATCCCGCTTATTTTATTTGTTTTATGGTTATATTTAACCGATAGGCGGGATATATAATGAATTGGGGTTCTGTATAATAATATAATACGGGCGTGGGTAATTTTGTTTTATAGGGGAATTATATAATAAACATTAGTGGTTAATATGACAAAAATGAATGGGAAAGCGCTAAATCCAATGTTTTCCGAAAGTATTTCATCATATAACATATTACTTAAGCTAAAGTGTATAAAAGGGTTTTTATGCAGATTTATTTCAATTTCCCTAAGTAAAATAGGATTTTACTTAGGAAAAGTTTTATTAAAGGAATGAGTGATCTTATGGGGGGGGTAATGTTGAAGAAAGAGACTTAAGTACTTTAGGCATTTCCAATTATTGGGCTGAGGATCTGGCCCCTCCAAAAGCCAGAGAAATGCTCTGAGCCCCTCTAACTCTGGCAATTACCTTTAGCACTTAAGGAATTGGTGAAGATTTTAAGGGAATGAGTAGGGAAGTTAATTATTTTGACTTTGAATGTTGATGTGCCTTTCCATGTGATACATGCCTTTTCCTAGTGATGAAAGTACAAGATTTAAACATTTAAAGTTATCATTCACCACATATTTATTCTGCAACCATCATCTACTTACCCTACCTACTTTATCCTAGCATTTTCACTTCTTTATTAGGGTGCACTTAGGCTAGAAAACCCTTATCAAACTTTCTTTTCTTTTACATGGTGATGCCTATCTAAGTCTACACTTATTACATCTAAGGGCTCAGATTAAATTGTTGAGCTCCTTTTTCACTCTACCTATCTACTTCTCTACCAAGTTTACACTATTTGGTCAAATCTTTATTCTCTATTTCTAAAACATGAAATAACCAAGTTTAAAATGTTTGGTTACCATGGATTGTGGCATAGGTAACAAGTTGCACACAATCTTTTATTATACAAAAGTAAAAAAGTAGCGGCATTTAGACTAGCATAATTTCATGGTCTTTTCTTTTTTTTGGGATTCATTTTCTTTCCTTTTTTGACCTCTTTTTATTCTTTTTACCCTTTTATTACTTTTCTAGGGTATACCCTCTTTACATTTTTTTATTTTTTACAAATGTGGAAAACCTTTCGAACAAGTAAAGGTACGAACATATTTCAAAGCTAAACCAAGTCAATCATGATATATGACACCTATTGGTATAGGGGCATAACACCATGCTTATCCATTCAAATAGAGAAGGGCAATGGGAAAATCTAAACGAGCAAACCAAAATCAGATGTCTTACATATGCTTCTTTGAAGGAACAACCTCCTCTGATCTCAATAAGTTGGGATCCCTCTTCCACCCATGAAATGAACAAGTGCCTATGCACGGTCCTATATAAAATACATAAATAAAGGGTGAAAGAAGAGAAAGGTTTCATGTGCATGGAGGTGAAGTGAGAAACTATATCGGGTTAATGTCCAAGATTTCTAGAAGTGGAGCAATGTTTGTGTTCTAGTAGTGACTCCACTGGGTACTTTCCAGGCCTGCGGGCAGCAGAGCAACACAAGAGATGAAAAAGTATACTATAACAATCTAAAGCTTGCAAACTATACTACCCTTTCCTGATTCGAAACATTGTGATATTGTTGGTATTTTGTTTGTGTTCAACTAAGAAAGAATAGAGGGGGCTATGTTTATTAATGGGGAAAGTGGGGAAACTATAGTGATCTCTATGATGAATCAATACTCCTTGAAGAACTAGACCATGCACAAAAGTATTAACCAAGGCAGAGAAGTTGGAATTCAACAAGTGTGTCGCCAACTATTGTCGTTGCTACAACACCCTCCAAAATTTTGACCTACATCCAAACATTGGAGCTTACTTTGACTTTGTATGTTGTTGTTGCAATTATTAAGAGTCATCACATGTGTATTCTCTAAGTGTTTTGGTCCCATTTGTAAGAAAACCAAAGTTCCATCTTTTAGCTAACGTAAGTGTCGCACATTGTACAAGTGTGGTTTTAGTGTGTTTCAAGGGATGATATTTGTGTTAATGAGTTGAACTTACCATGTAAACATGTATCGCACTCATTTCCAAAGATTCAAACATTGTTGCACAAGTGTTGTCACTATCATCGCCAAGTGTATCTTTGGTGTCGCATTTGGTGTCAGTCATCACAAAGTTGTCGCATTGAGGAAAGTGTGTTATTCATGTGTTTTGAGTGTTCGTTATTGATTTGTCAAGTAATCTAAGTGTGAAATCATACTCAGAGCCTTGTTTTTTTCATCGTCATTGTATTGATCCAACACTTAATTAAAATTAGGAAAACTCCCTAACCAGACCACTCAACCTCTTTCAACCAACCTGAACTGCGCACTTCGCAGTCTCATCCCTCAAGCAGAAGCCTTGTCTCTTGCCACTAAACAATGCGCATTTTCTGCCTCCCATAACTTCACACTACACAATCATAGTGCTCAATTCCAACCCTTGAGCTCCAAAACTATGTAATATTTCCCTTCAGTAAACCCTCAACTACACATTGCATAGTCTCAGTCCTAAAGCCTCATCCATGAGCTCATGAACTATGAAATTGGGTAATGACTTGGCCTCCCTATCCTTCCAGCATTGCACAGTAGGAAAACTCAATGCTCAAACCCTCAGCCTAACTCCTTGAATCCATCAACTACGCAATCCTCAAGCCTATTCTAGCCTAAAGTATGCATTGTGCAGTCTCAAGGCTCAGTCTTGACCCTTGACTGCCTGAGTTGCGCAATTGTGCAGTCCCTGACCCTCTCCATTCGCCTGCCACCCAGTTCTAGCTCAGTCAATGGATCACCATGCACCGTCTTAGACTAGGGTTCATCACATGTGTATTCTCTAAGTGTTTTGGATTAAGAGTCATCACATGTGTATTCTCTAAGTTTTTTGGTCCCATTTGTAAGAAAATTAAAGTTTCATCTTTTAGCTAAGGCAAGTGTCGCACATTGTACAAGTGTGTTTTTGGTGTGTTTCAAGGGATGATCTTTGTGTTAATGAGTTGTACTTACCATGTAAACATGTATCGCACTCATTTCCAAAGATTCATGCATTGTCGCACAAGTGTTCTCACTATCATCGCCAAGTGTATCTTTGGTGTCGCACTTGGTGTCAGTTGTCACAAAGTTGTCGCATTGAGGAAAGTGTGTTATTCATGTGTTCAAAGTGTTCCTTGTTGATTCGTCAAGTAATCTAAGTGTGAAATCATACTCAAATTCTTTTTTTGTTCATCGTCATTGTATTAAAATTAGGAAAAGTCCCTGACCAGGCCACTCAACCTCTTTCAACCAACCTGAATTGTGCACTTTGTAGTCTTATCCCTCAAGAAGAAGCCTTGTCTCTTGGAACTGCACAATGCATAGTTTTTGCCTCCCATAACTTCACACTGCGCAATCTCAGTGCTCAATTCCAACCTCTGAGCTCCAAAACTTCTTAATATTTCGCTTCAATAAACTCTGAACTACACATTGCATATTCTTAGTCCTTAAGCCTCATCCTTGAGCTCCTGAACTATGGAATTGGGTAATCATTTGGCCTCCCTATCCTTCCAGCACTGCACAATAGGAAAACACAATGCTCAAACCCTCAACCTGGCTCCTTTAATCCCTCAATTGCGCAATCCTCTAGCCTATTCTAGCCTGAACTATGCATTGTGCAATCTCAAGGCTCAGTCCTGCCCCTTGACTACCTGAGCTGCACAATTGTGCAGTCCCTAAGCCTCTCCATTGGCCTGCCACCCAATGCTAGCTCATTCAATGGATCATCATGCACTATCTTAGACTAGGGGTTTATCGCACTGATGTCGTCTTTTCATTAGTGAATTGCAGATTCAGGTACTCTATCATGCTATGAAAAGATGATCAATAAGGATACGGAGAAGAATACCATGTAAGAAGACAACTTTGTAGCTTAAGATATAAGTTGATTAATTAGGAGCAATAAAAGGGGCATTAGTTTGCAACAATAGTTCAAGATCTAATAACACTGAAGACCCCTCATCTCTAAACCATATGGATGTGGAAGAAGAAATCATCTTCAAGAAGACACAAAGAAAACAGTAGCAAATAATGGCTTGAAATTTCCATGTCATCATGCAATCCATGTCATCAATGTCATGTCATGTCATGTCATGAGTCATCATGTTCCACATCAATTTGTGGATTATGTAAATTCTTATTTGAAAATGTATTATAAGTGGAAGTCCAAAGGACAAGTACATAATGTAAAGAGTCATGTAAGAGTTGAAAAGTTATAGGGAAGTCAAATAGTCATGATGGTAGTCCAAGAGTCACAAGGGAGGTTAAGGATCGCCCCATTGGTTATATATACACACTCATTGTACAAGCAAATGACTTTTCACCTTAGTTTCTCCCATAAGGCATCAGAGAGACAGCGTTAGTACTTTTGGGGAGCAAGTAGTGGCTCCAACGCCCCACTATAGGAGCAAGTGATGTTCAATGTATAGATGCATCTTGGGACTTTTACTTAATATTTGAAATATGATGGCCAACACATTTTTCATGCATGGATTATGAATATTTGTAATAATATTTTGTAAATGTTTATGATTCATGTTTGTTTTTCACTTGTACTAAAGTAGTTGAACTATTTTTATTATTTTAGTGCTTATCATATTAAGTGTGTTGTAATAGTCGTAATGCTTGTTGCATCTTTGCGGACTATTCTAATGGATGTGTGTGTGTGTGTGCGTGTTTCTGCTAGAGTGGTACTTTTACCTCTCTCTCAGAGGCTCACTTCCTCTTCCCTCTATAGTAGAATAACCTTGACGTACTTGCAACCAAACATTCATCAGGGACACTTACTTGCTTTTCGAAGGCACATATGTGATTCTCTCTCTTGCTGACAGCTAAATCCAAGGAAAAATTTTAAGTAGACGAAAACTGAGTCGTATTCCGAATGGGGCTCTTATACCAAATGGTGTGAGGTCTAATTGGGACTGCATTTCGGGGAGACCCCTTTGAATGTTGGTAGGTCCAACACTATTAACAAGATCATGCTTGTTGAATGCTTGGATATTTTCAATTAGTCATTACATATTGTCAATTAGTCATTACATGAACATTGACACTTTTTTTTCTAACATAAATTTGTTAGTTCTCATATATTTGATACTCTTTTTCCAATGTATATATGCTACATTTTACTTATGTAATTCCATACTTGTTTATTTCAATTCAATACTTTGTATTAACAATTTATTAATTATTATTTTCAAAATGTTATAATTTATTCTTAAAAATGTTTTTCCAATTCCAACACCTTCCTATTTTAAATTACGCTTCGATAATATTCTAAAGTATATACATCCATTAAGAAAAAATAACTATTAAATACTTTTAATACTTACCATTGTTTGTTTCATAGTAATATTTATATCCAACTTCCACCATTTCATAACATTTAATAATCATTTATGGTTATGCAAAACTTATTACAGTCTTCCCATTTTAAAAAATCATCCCTCTTCTTTCCTCGCTAATGCCTTTTAGGCATTTGTACTATTACATTCATTTATAAACAATAAAATACAGATTTTATCACCTTATAGTTTTTATTCATATTCCAATGCCAAACATTTTAACTTTATTAAAAAATAAGTATTATATTATATTGTGATAATAAATAACTCAACTCAGTTGATTCTCTAGATGGGGTGCTTCACACGAGAGAGAGTGGGGGTCAAGTTGTCGTTTTCCCACCTAGCCCTAAGACTAGGGATATGGCAACATGCCCCCTAGCTAGTCAATGAAACCTCAGCCTGGGACAAGGTGATTTATTGTCCCAATGCCATGTTTATCATCCACCACCTTTGTCAACCATACCCTCGTCAAATTAGCCTCATTTGGTTGGTTATCTATTGGCCTAAAGGATTGAGCCTCTCCCTTGCAATTATACAAGAGTTGCAAGTATCAACAATAGCGATAAATGACTCCGCCATGGAAATTCATAATAGTAGTAATTCACTCCACAAAGTTGGCTTTTACACCTCTTAACCAAAGCCATAATTCAGCTGCATTCGATGGAAAATATCTCAGCACTGCACGTCTCGGTCGAATCAGGAAGTTGACCGGTTACAGGTGTGAAGCAACTCTTCATTGAACGAGCGCCCTTCCCTTTGGGGAAGTCCATACTTCTCTCTTCTTGTTTATTTTTTGCATCTTCCTCTTATAGTCTTTGGGTTTCATCTGGTTTTCTTAGTAGTCTGGCATCCTTTCCTTTCCTGTTAATTTATAACTCTCTATCTCTTTAGGGTGTTCTCTTCCTCTCACAATTCTTTATTCCTCCTAGCAATCTCTTCTGCTAGAAATCAGCATTGTTGGCCCCTCTGTAGCCAATCAAATTCGCAATTGACTTCCTTGCTTTATTTAGGACATAAACGTGACCCTACTCTAATTTCTACTTGTCCTTCTCGATCTCTTTCCTGACACCCTTCCACATGTTCCTTGGTTTTGTTCCCTCTCTCGTGTAGGAATTATGCCACATTAGACTAGGAAGAGGGTCATTCGTGGAAACACTCAAACACATCGCATATTGGAGGTAGAAAACTCGTTTTCATAAGCTTATATCTATCCCTATTCAGGAAGAACTCTCTCATGCAGAGAGAGAAGGAACCACCCATAGGAATCTTCTCTTGCACACTGAGGTACTAGCTGAGTTGGTTGATTGGGTGCTTAACACAGGACACACATGTGGGCATTTTAACCAATACAAGCACACGATGGACCTATATTGGCACATGAAATTTCTTCTTAGCGAGATTCTACTAGATCAACATGAACAAAAATAAGACCTCTTCCTCTCCATGCAACATCTACACTAGCATATGATAAACCTGGATTAATGACTGGAGCACAAAGAGAAGCATCTTGGCATTCCCCCCACTACTAGCTGCTCACCAGGCAACAACAAGGAGTTGATCCAGATTGCAGTACACATGTGGACCCCTCTTCCTAGTCTTCTTGCTTATGTAATGTCTTTAGGTTCTAAGTTTCCTATTTATTTGGTTTGCTTTTACAACCTCGAAGGCCAATATATTAGTATATATATGACACACTTTAAACTCATGGGAAATCTTTTGTCTTTTATCTCTCTTCGAAGACTGCACTTTTAAATATGGTTGAACTTCCTCAGTGACCAACCGATCTAAAACCTTCTATTTTCTTATGTAATTTCTTATTAAAAAAAAAAAAAACTCAATTAAATAATATTTTTTTAAAGACAAAATGTACCATTAATTTAACATTAAGTCCTTGTTTACTCTATCCTCGTAGGATTAATCTGCATGTCATTCTCTCATTCATGAAACTTGGGTGACTCATTGCTATCACATTACTTATGCAAAAAGCCTCCTTGATCTTTTTTGCACATTTTTTAGGTTCTTATACGTTGAGGCTTTTGTTATTTGTTTCACCTAAAATAATGTGAATATTATGAAATATTATTATCCCTGCCCCTAAAGGATTATGCATTGGGTATTTGTTGACTATCTATTAATTTAGTCAAACAAGATAAATATTTTTCAATTTGACAAAGTGCAGTTTTTAAAAATATTTTTATATTTTTTACAATTTATTTTATTAGCATTTATCTCTCATAAGATTGGTTGTCAATTTGGACATGTTATTGTCCAATGTCTCAAATAACGAATCAAGAGTACATGGGTCATATGAGAATTTTTTTCTTTTTTGTTACATTTCATAATTGAGTGAGACATCTCAAAATTAAGTAATTGATACATTTCTTTATTTAAAGGTGACAAGATAATTTTTACATTAATTAAAAATCCAAGAGTACATGGGTCACATCAGCTTTTGTTTTTTTGGATGATATCAGATTTTGTTTTTTATTTTTATTGCATTCCATAATTGAGTGAGACATCTCATAATTAAGTAATTGATACATATCTTTATTTAAAGGTGGCAAAATAATTTTTACATTAATTAAAAATCCAAGAGTACATGGGCACCTATTTTTGTTTTTGTTTTTATTGCATTCCATAATTGAGTGAGACATTTCACAATTAAGTATTGATACATTTCTTTATCCAAATGTGGCAAAATATTTTCTATATTAATTAAAAATCCAAGAGTACATGGATCACATCTGATTTTGTTTTTATTGTATTCCATAATTGAGTGAGCTATCTCATTAGTGAGTAATTCATACATTTTTTTTTAAAGGTGGCTAAATAATTTTATTTTAATTAATAATTTTAAATTAAACATGAAAAATGTTTAATATTTTGTAATCTTCACAATAAATTAAAAATTTAAATTACATTTTTAAATTTTTAAATTTTTAAATTTATATATTTATATTCTATATTTACTTAATATAGTTATAACCATTTAATATTTCAAAAATTATCAAAAACAGATTTATATACTACAATAACTATTATAAATAATACATCATATTATTTTTTTATTTTTTAATTTAAATTTTATTATTGGATAGTCTTTAATATTTTGAAACATAAAACAAATCATAGTCAAAAATACATTTTACAATTACATTTCCAAACATATAATTGTTAATTCTTTTAATATATCATAATAATGATCAAATGTGAAATTATTTTAAAAGAGGCAGTATAATATTGGTTGAATAAAGAAAGATAAAACACATGCAACAAATTATTTACTTTTTCTCTTTTAAAAGATAAAATTAAAAGTAATGACATACTTGACATAATGGTGATTATGAGAGTATAAAAAATATCATTAAAGTAAAAATGGACAATGACATTTATGTGATTTACCTAGAGATTATTATACCTCATTTCTTCGGCAGAGTATATTGTATTTACTCTTTTTCACAAGAGTTTTGATTTTCAATGAGTGGTTTGTGAATGTGGAATTTATAAAGTTAGTAAGTAATTTTTTTATTTTATTTTTTTTAATTATATATATATATATATATATATATATATAAATTTTATAAAAAATTATTTAGATAAAATAATGGAAATATTATTTTTATTTTTATTTTATTTTAATATAAATTGTTAGATTAAAGTTTTAATTTAATAATAAATTAAAAGGAAAATTATGATAAATATATTCAACATTTTAATTTATTATTTAATGTTATTGTCTGTATTAGTTTTTATTTTTGTGAGGGACTATAGTAATTGTTTTGCAGTCATACGATTAGTTTGTCTAGTTTTTGTAACTGTTTTGTAACTTTAGCCAAAGCTTTTGGAAAATGTTGAAAATTTGCATTTTTCATAAACTGAATTTTTTTTTATTTTTTTAAATCTTATTAAAAATCTATCATTGGCTAAGCAAGCCTTAATGTGACATAATTCCCCTAGTGGATGGTAATTTAATTTCAATATTTGTCAATGCTTGACAAATCATTTTAAAATGAAAAAAAAAAAAAAAATTGTGAATGGTCATTCTATTAGTGAGTGCTCTGACATTGACATTGAAACTGTTATACTTGACACTACCACTACTCTACCCATGGATGCCAGAACTGACCGAGTGCGAGTTCCCTTATGTAAGCGGGGGCTAAACAAATATTGGGTCTTGAACAAAATGGTTTTGCGTAAGATATTTACAACATCATATCAAATGAGATGATGCCACATCATCAACAATGGTGTGGGTCAAACCAAGTATCAAGTAGCTTGGTGTATCGCAAGTCGTTGTGTAGAACAATAAGTGTATGAAGGCGAGGATGTGTGCAGAATAAAGGTTCTCTCACACATACCCCTTTTCTGCACAGCGACTTCTACACTAAGATGTTTTCTCATGGAAAGACAACCATAGACTCTATGGAAGTTTTTCGTGAGGCTTGTTAGTCCAAATTTGATTAAATATATACATTAAAATGTCTCTTACAGTGTATTATAAACTATCTTCACAAACTTTAAGTGCTACCAAACTATTCAGAATCAAATCTAACTCTGAAATTATTATAACTATTATCAGGTGGCCAACCCTAGGCCCACATCCACCCCCGAACTACCTCTTTCCGGGCCTAGTCACATTCAGCCCCATCACAACCTCTCGTTCGAGCCTGGCCACATCTGGCCCCCACACTATGTAGAAAAGGAGGAGCATTCTTGATGTCTTAATGAATTTTTGGTTGAAATCTTTGCATAGCAACGGACGATAAACATAATGACACTACTATTCCTTCCATGCCACTTGTGTTTTGATAAGGGATGAAGAAGCAGCTAGATGCTCCACTCAGTATTGGTCTGTCATAGGCAGCCCTTCCCCACCCAAAATCCACATCACCAACGCTGATTTGGTAACGTTTGACACCCAGAAAGTTCTTACCACTATGAAGCAAGGGTTCCCTTTTAACTCCATGAAATCTATCATTGATCTCATGTACTCATCGTTCACAACCATTTTTGCTTGGCAGATCAATTTCACAGTGAAAGACAAGTTTCTTTTCGAGTTTTCCTATTGTTGTCTTAGTGCATGCCAAGCATATTAAATTGTTGTATAAACCTAATATATTTTTATGCACATGGCCAGCCCCCTGCCAAACCTAGCCCACCTCTGTGTCCCTAAACTACCCATGTTCGGTCCTAGCCATATTTGTGCCTTCACACATATTTCTTCTTGTAAGGACTTGGCCTCATTTAGGCCCCAAACGGATTTCTTCTTGGGATATTTCAAGGCATGTCTTTGGAAATGGACTGGCAGATTATCAAGATTAATATAATACAGGATTAATATAATAGGAGACTAAAAAATTGTCATGGGATACATTAAAAAAGGAAATAACGCACTTAGACATGAAATTGGATGCCATCTTTAACATAATCAAATATATCTTTGAGAAGTTTAGTGAACACAATAACTACCATGTCCTACAACAATAAATCCAAGACTGGCAATTAAAAAATGAGGCTATTAGCTCTAAGCCAGGTTCGTTGTTAATTAATGAAGATTTAGTTTTTAATCCAATACCATGAATGCTTGCATGGTAAACAAGTGTTGGAATGTTAGTTTCATATTGTCAAAGCACAAAAGGGATAAGTGGCAAAGGTTGGTAACCTCACACGAGGGGTTGAGGCTTAAAAGCATTTCATTTCTTCATGCATTGGAGATGACTTGCTAGGAGATCATGCGTTTGAAGTGTTGTCATCTTGGGTGGCGCATGTGAGTGGATCTCATCTTGACTACAACTGTGTGCTACATTGAAACGAAATTGGGGATTCTAAAGCTTGGTATGCTAATGGGATAATAGGACATAAATATAACAAAAGTTGAAGTATGGGTCCCTGAATGTAGAGGGTATGTTAATGGGTTCGTGATTTGAAGCCTCCATGGGAAAATCAAGATAATGTTTCCATGATTGCATCATGTCCTTCAATGTCTCGAGCTATGGCATCATCAGGCGATGACTAAGGGATTTTATAGAGGTATTTGCATTGGGACTGGTATTTAGGAAGAGAGGAGGTGATCCATAGTGCCATTGGGCCTGACGAACAATCAGGAATGTTGAATAGTTGGTCGCATCTCCTTCAATGGGATATGTTTGCGGAATTATCTCACTAGACATGTGATGTGGCATCATTAAGCTTATGTTTATTTTTTTCTTTTTTTGAAGTGGAAAAAAAACTAATCATTGAAAAGATGGATATGGAGGGAAAAAATAAAGTGATCCACATGCATTGAGAGGAGTAATTAATCCAACTACAAGAAGAATTTATCAATTAAAAATTCAACACAATCAGACAACTTCCACTCTGACAGTAGCCATGGAGTGAAAGATGGGGCACAGATGTGTAGGGATGAGGATGAGCTTGTTGCTATTCACCATCAGATAGAAGACCTACAATCAACCATGATCCATTAACAAAAGGGACCTACTAAATCAGATGCCCTTGTTAATATTCCTATCAAATACCTTCCTAATCTAAATAACCTTCTACCTCCTGAGGAGAGAAAAGAAATTGTTGATGAGTCCCATCCTTCTATTTTTGAATGATATATAATGTACTTCAAATGCATTAAGTTTTTGTGGGGTTTTTTGGAAAATATTTCTACATAGGCATGAGTGCTCAGTAAGACACATGGGTAGCTCTAGTAATAGGGAAGCGGTACTCATAGCACATCAAAATCCGAAGCTTACAAATTTTGTAACTATTGCCATAAGACCAATCCCAAGTATGAATTTTTAATGGAATATTTTCTTGTTATAGTTTAAAATAAAAATAAAAATCATGGGTTGCTAATAATTTATTCAACATCAAAGATGTATTTATGTAAATATTCATGCCCTTAAAATTTTGGATTTAGAACATGAATATTAGATATTTATTTATTTATTTATTTTATTTTTCCAATATTGACAAAATTGGATAAACATTCTATGATTTTATAAATTTGGTCTTTTCAATAAATATAATCCTCACAAGATGATCATTTATGCATATTTGGCATGATTTTCAAGTATAAAATAGAATTACATGGTGTAATATGTTTGTTAGTCAATTCATGTGTGTCATGTTTGTGGCTTTTGAAATTCCAAATATTAGTTGTGAAATCAGTTCATATATGATTCAATCACTTATTATTTTCCAATAATGTTAATTGTTTAAATCATAATACAATTTATAACAAAATGATAGGTGTTGAAATTTTAGCTCAGGGAGAAATTCCCTCCTTTGGGAAGCCCTCCTCACCCTCTGGAGACCCTACTAGTACTTGGAAGAATCTAATTTGCACAAGGAAAAAAATATAATTTTTAATGTGGAACCACATCTACACAAAAACTACAAGTTGGCCTGGGCAAGGAGGTTCGACCTCCTCAACCACATACAAATACACCTCATGTCACATCACTAGGAGGCATCACATCATATTAATTTCTTCTCTTGTTTGGTTCGACTACTTTAAAAAATTGCAAGTCCAATCTCACACATGAGAAGGAGAAAGAGGGTGTTTTTGTTGACTAGCATTGAATTTATGTTTGGGATTATTTTGACCAACTTTAACTTGGACATTTTGACTTGGTTTGACCAAATTATTTGGTTGTCTTGGAATCTGAGTTTGAGGAGGTTTTTGACCAAAATTTTGAGCATGCTTTGACCATCTTTGATTGTTGTTCTAAAGCTAGGGTTTCTGCAGGTCAACTCTTTGACTTTGAACAAATTTGAGAGTTTCTTTAATGATTGTTTTGACCAAGTTTGACTAAGGGAAGGAGGTTGAATTACTTGTTGCCTTGACCGAACTTTTTGGAGGAATTTAACCGTTGCCTAATGATTGGTTAAGGCAACATTGAATGTTGTTGACATTGATTGGAAATTGCAAATTTGACTCCTCACCATATTTGACTTTTAGGCTTATATTTGAATGGATATTGGATGGTTGGTTTGGATAGTCAAGGCTTTAACCTTTGACTCATTGATGATGTATTTGGATAATGTATCTCTATATTGAACATTTGATGACAATCTAATAGAAGGAGAATTTGGAAAGGGTTTTCCCCCTTGTGGGGTTTTTCCGTAGTCTTTGACCAAATTGTTGTGTCTCTATTGTTCTTGGTTGTCTTCTATTGTGCATATGGGTTTATGTTCTATCTACAATTGTTTATTGTCATTGGATTGAATTAGATAATTAATTGTTATTGGAAGAAGAATGGTATAAGTGATTGTTATAGCATAGAACATTAGAAAATTAGCATGGTATCAAAGGTGAGGTGAAGACAAGTCCAAGGAGACAAGTGCAATCACCTTTGAAGGAATCTAATTAGAAGAAGCTTATTTGACTTCATCAAGATGTCTACCTCATAATTCAATATTGAAGAGAAGGAGAATGACTCATCTAACTATGTTGTTTCTAGAACTAGGTTGGATGTGACTTTGGATGATAATGATGTCTTGGAACATATTGAAGGCAAGGTACCTAAGCCTTCGAAGAATTTTTTCTTTGCTATCAAAGACAAGTACAAGAAAGGTGAGATCAAATCTAAGAAAATTATTATTGATTCGTTGAGACAACATTTGATTATTTATATATCAAAGTTGAATAAGTCCAAGGAAATGTATGATAAGCTGGATGGGATGTAAAAAGTCAACAACTCGAATCATATTTTATCCTTGAAGAAACAACTCAATGACATTAAGATGAAAAAGGGAGAGAATGTGTAGTCATACTTCATGAGGATATCCCAACTCAAGGATCAATTGTTGTTTGTTGGAAAATTACTTCTAATAGAGAGTTGGTACTACTTGCACTTGGAGGTTTCCACAAATCTAGGAGACATGTATTACAACTATTAGCAAAAATGGAAGGTTTCCTTGTTTTGATGATCTCATTGGAAAGTGCACTCAAGAAGAGACTAGGATGATATCTAGAGGGAGAATTCAAAAGCATGAAGAAGGGGACCCCAGTGCATTTTCTACTCAAGACAAGAAGAGGAAATGAAGAGGAGGACCATCTAATTCAAGAAGACTTGCACGAGCATCCATGGATTCTAATAGAAGAATTAAAAGGGATGTGTCACAAATTGAATGCTACAATTACCATAATCTTGGTCACCTTGCTTGAGATTGTCCAAAAAAAAAGTGCCCCTAGGTCCAACTATCACAACAATCGTGGATACAACAACTACAAGTCTAATGATAGAAGAAGAAGAGCTCTTGTTGATCGAGAAGAAGGTCATTATCCTCCCAAGAAATCAAGGAACTCAATGTACGAAAATAATGCAACTACAACTCTTTCTTAATATTTTCTTTTTTTTGTGCCTTTTAGTTCCTCTCCTCTGGATTCATGTGATAGTTGGTTTGTAAATAGTGGAGCCTCTCGAAACTTCACTCGTTATCATGAAGTTCTCTCAAACCTAGTTGAGAGGGAGACAAATTTGAGATCATTCTTGGGGACAATTCCACTTATGTTAGACTTTAAGCTTCTGTGGTAGTTTTTTGGAGTAGCATGATCCGGATTATCCACAGATTATGTTCGTTATGTCGACGTTTCGAACCCCAAAGCGGGTCCATCATCAGGACCAAAATTGAGCGAATATGAATGATAGTTTTTTAGAGAAGAATTTTCCGACCAGAGTATATATATATAAACCTAGAAAATGATAAATTTTTATATAGAAGCCGACCCTTACATATATGAATTCTTTAATTTTA
>APFE030889239.1:619980-639426 GCA_000404065.3 Pinus taeda | reverse complement strand
TTATTTAATTTTTGGGAACCAGAGAAACTATGCTTTTAAAGATTTGGAGGGATTTATCTGTCTAATTAGGGGGAGCCAATTTCCACTAATCTCATTCCCATTGTCCCTGTTGAGGTTCTGAGGAAATTTCATAATTTCAATAGCCTCTCTGATTCTTCTCTTTTGATAATGATCCTCCCTTGTAATGATTTTGACGTCTTCTAAACACACATGATGTTTGGTTTTGGATGAGTGTTCCGCAAGGGATGATGTACGGGATCTCCCATTCTTAATATCAGCTCCGTGATCTTTAAGTCTTATTTTCAAAGATCGTCATCTTTCCCCAATATAACTCTTGCCACACGAGCAATCAATCTTGTACACACCCTTGAGTTGTTGATGATCTATGTTATCCTTGAATGACTCATCGTTTGGCGCTGATTGGTTCCATCATGTTTGTAAATGAGTGTTTAGTTCGTCTTTCTTAAAATTTTTGCAATCGTATCCGAAGTCCCAGGATGAATGGGAGTTATACCTCCCATTCATCCATGGGATTACGGATAAGATTGCAAAAATTTTAAGAAAGAAGAACATAAACACTCAGTTTACAACATGTGGAACAATCAGGCAAACGATGAGGTCATTCAAGGATAACATAGATCATCAACAACTCAAGGGTGTGTACAAGATTGATTGCTCGTGTGGCAAGAGTTATATTGGGTAAAGATGACGATCTTTGAAAATAAGACTTAAAGATCACGGAGATCCCGTACATCAGCCCTTGCGGAACACTCATCCAAAACCAAACATCATGTGTGTTTAGAAGGCGCCAAAATCATTGCAAGAGAGGATCATTATCAAAAGAGAAGAATCAAAGAGGCTATTGAAATTATGAAATTTCCTCATAACCTCAACGGGGACAATGGGAATGAGATTAGTGGAAATTGGCTCCCCCTAATTAGACAAATAAATCCCTCCAAATCTTTAGAAGCATAGTTTCTCTGGTTCCCCAAAATTAATTAAATTAATTAATTAAATAAAAATTAATCCAATCAATTAATTAAAATTTAAAATTACTAATAACAACCCAACAAAACAATATTAAAAATTTCTTCCAGTTAGGTTTAACCAATGGTTTGAAATTAACATTTGATAAAGATTATTAAAATTATTTTAATGATCTAAAATTAATTGATTAATTAATCAAATAAATTTAAATAATTTACTTAATTTATCATTAGTACTAGGGTTAATTAAAAAACATAAAATAGAATAATAAAATTATTAAAACGATAAATTATAGACTTATTAATTAAAAACTTATTATAAATTAATAATTCATATTAATTTAAAAACTATTATAAATTTAAAACTAGAACACTAATCAGATATACCTTCATATAAATAAACTTATTACATTTAAAAAATCTCATTGTATAATTAGTTATTAGGGATTAATAATTAATTTATTAACATATTAATTCAAAAATCAAATAATTCCAACATTAGAGTTCAATAAAACCTTAAATAATATAAATTTAAATAAATTAAAATAATTAAAATGAAAATTAAAGAATTCATATAGGGTCGGCTTCTATATAAAAAATTATCATTTTCTAGGTTTATATATACTCTGGTCAAGAGATTCTTCTCTCAAAAACTATCATTCATATTCTATCAATTTTGGTCCTGATGATGGACCCCGTTTGGGGTTCAAAATGTCGACATAACGAACATAATACTGTGGATAATCTAGATCGTGCTTCTCCAAAATTCCACTTATCCTGTGAAGGGGTTTGGTTATGTTTCATTTCATTTGGATTATCGTGAAACTATACATCTACAGGATGTTATGTATGTGTTGAGATTGAAAGAATCTAGTGTCTATATCTGCCTAAGGAATGAAGATTACTTTTATAAATGGAAATGTCCTTACTTGGCCTATGGAATATCGCTTTAGGGATTCCTTCACTTTGGGATCAAGAATCGAAGGCATGTATAAATTTAAAGGAATACCAATCTGAGCATTGGTTCAAGATAGTAATCATCAATGTGAAATATGGCATCGAAGATTTTCTCACCTTCACTATGATTCCATGCCTGAGGAGAGGAACATGGTTTATGGAATGCCTAAATTTCAAGCAAATCATGATGGGATTTGTCTAGGATGTGCAAGTAGAAAGAATACAAAGGGACCATTCCCTTATAGTAGAAATAGGACAAATGGATACTATAACTCATAAATTCTAATCTATGTGACCCATGTCAGTGGCATCTGTTGGTGGCTACCTATACTCTATAATCTTTGTGGATGAATTCTCCCATAAGACATGGATATTTTTCTTGAAGCATAAGGACCAGGAATTTGATATGTTCAAGGACTTCAAGGCACTAATAGAAAATCAAACAGGGAAGAGAATCAAAGTCTTCATGTTCGATAATGGTGGATAATTCATTTCAAATGAGTTCATTGACTTTTGCAAAAAAATTGGAATCAAGAAGGATACCATTGTTTCTTACAACCTCGAAAAAAATGGAGTAGCTAAAGAAAGAACAAGACAATCATGGAAGTTTTCAGAGCCATTTTGCGTGATCAAAAGTTGTCAAAGTTTCTATGGAGTGAAGACTTTGCTAACACAACAATTTATGTTCAAAACAAGACTCCTCATCAAGCCTTGGGTTACAAGACTCTTGAAGAATTTTTCACATGTGTAAAGCTCGATGTTGGACATTTGATGATATTTGGTTGCCCCATCTACTTTCATGTGCCAAAGGAAAAAAGGAACAAGCTAGAAGCTTCTAGAATGAAACGTATGTTTGTTGGTTACTGTGAAAATTTTAAATCTTAGAGAATATATATGTCTGGTCAAAGGAATATAGAGTTTAGCATGGATGTGACATTTAATGAAGAGGTTTCCCTTGGGAAAGAAAGGGACATTCCTCCCCCTACCAATGTTGAAAAGAGGGATGATTCCATGGATATTCTAGAAGGCCCTTCTATGCCTAGACCTAAGTTTGATCTTGCTAATACATCATGATGTTGATATTAGGGATATGTTGTGGCTATGAGCAACATGATATAGGCTGAACCACACACCTTTGAAGAAGTAATGAAAGAATAGGTATGGAAATATGTTATGGAAGAAGAATATGAATACATCATGAAGAATGATGTGTGACTTCTAAATGGTTGTACAAGATCAAGCATGGAGAATATGGAAGTATCAAGAAATATAAGGCAAGGTTTGTGGGTAGAGGTTTCTCCCAGAAAGAGGGAGAGGACTATGATGACATCTTTGAACCAGTTTCCCAATATACCACTATCTGATCCATTTTTTCTCTAACCACTAGCCAAGAATGGACTCTTCATCAAATGGATGTGAAGATTGTGCTTCTACATAGCATTCTCCAGGAAGAAGTATATATTGAGAAACCAGAGGGATTTTAAGTACATGACATGAAGACTCATGTGTGCAAGCTGAAGAAAGAGATCTATGAATTGATGCAAGCCCCCAGGGATTGGTATGCTAGAATTTATAGTTATCTAATGAAGCTTGGATTCACAAGAAGCAGTATTGATTCGAACCTCTACTTCAAATTTGTCCAAGGTATGCCCCTAATTTTGGTATTATATGTTGATGATTATATTCTTGACAGGTGGAGAGCCTCTTATTCTTGAGTGTAAGAGGGAGTTTTCCTCTGAATTTAGATGAAATACCTTAGATTGATGCACTACTTCCTAGGCTTAGGAGTGTGGCAGAAACCTGGTAATATTTTCCTTTCTCAAGGAAAAAATGTTGTCAAACTACTAGAGAAATTTGGAATGGTAGAATGTAATTATGTGGCCACACTGATGGATATGAAATTCAAGAAGTTATTTGGAGAATTTTCAAGACCTGACTTGGTGAATCCCTCTGAATATCAATAGTTGATTGGGGCTCTGAAGTTCCTTGTGAACACTCGTCCAAATATATGTTTTGCAGTTAACACTCTGAGTCAATTTATGATTGAGCCTCTACATGAACACTGGGTCACTGCTAAGCATGCGTTGAGATAATTACATGGGACGATTAATCTTGAATTGAGATATATTGTCAGACATGTGAGGCTTCATGGATACACTTATGCTTATTGGGACAAAAATTTTATTGACAGGAAGAGCACGTCATGGTGTTTTTTACCCTAGGATCTAATATGATATCGTGGATGATAAGGAAGCAAAAGTATGTTGTTCTTAGCATGGCTGAGGCTGAGTATATTGCTGCTAGTATGGCTAGCTATGAGGCAGTATGGTTGAGGAAGCTCTTTGGAGAGTTGTTTGAGTAGGTTTTGGATATGACAATGATATATTACGACAACAAGAGTGGGATCCGACTGGTAGAGAATCATGTGCTCCACAACAAGTCCAAGCACATTGAGATTAGATATCACTACATTTGATATATGGTGTAAACAGAAGTCGTAAGACTCCATCACATTTCAATTGATGAGTATATAGTTGATATTCCTACCAAGGCTTTACCAAAAGGGAAGTTCTTGGTCTTCAGAGAGCATCTTGGACTAGTGGATGTGACCCTCCTAGGAAAGGGTCACGGTTGATCGAGGACACCGAGTTATGCTCCTCCCCCCTATTTGATCTCCCATGGAGAGTAATTGATCTATAGATCTCCTGGGGTTAATGGAACTTTGGACAATAGGTGTTTGTGATCCTTACCCCATGCAGTAAGTTGTATCTCTCCTATTTTCACTATAGGGTGTGTGATCCTTGTCATTTATGGAAAGGTGTATCTCTCCTAGCTATTAGTTCTTGGACATGATAATGTATACCCCAATATGTATCCTACCTCCAAGTTGCGCTTGTAGGGATTTCCACCCATTTGGCCAATGGGTGAGGAAACATGGGTGTGTGTGACCCTTACCTTTTATGGTGAGTGGTATTTCTCCCAAGTGATGGGATGCAGGTGTTCTACCACTTGATTCGTCATGGTAAAGGTGGGAAGATCAACGGACAATAGGTGTGTGTGATCCTTACCCTTTGAGGTAAGTTGTATCTCTCCTATGGTCAGTAAATAGGTGAGCATAATCCTTACCTCTAATGGTAATTCATATCTCTTCTATTGTCATTGGATATAGGGTGGTAGATTTATCTCCCCTATGATGATTCTTCTTCTTTAGATTCGAGAGTGTTCAAGCAGATGAGCAGAGACGAGATATGATATGATACAACAATGATGACGATGAGACATTGAAGATGAGATTTATGATGCAATCATAAATTCATCCCTAGTTGAGAGGGAGTGTTTAAATTTGGAATCTCAAGGACAAATTCCCTCCTTTGGGAATCCCTCCTCACCCTCTAGAGACCCTACTTGCCCTTAGAATAATTTAATTTGCACAAGGAAAAAAAAAATATTTTTAATGTGGAACCACATCTACACAAAAGTACAAGTCAGCGTGGGCAAGGGAATTCGACCTCCTCATCCACATATAAATACACCTCATGTCACTTGGAGGCATCACATCACATTCATTTCTTTTCTTATTTGGTTTGACTACTTCTAAAAATTACAAGTCTAATCTAACATGCAGGAGGGAGAGAGTAGGTGTTTTTGTTTACCAACGTTGACTTTCTGTTTGGGATTGTTTTGACCATATTTGACTTAGATTTAACTTGGAAATTTTGACTTGGTTTGACCAAATTCATTGAATGCCTTGGAGGCCAAGTTTGAGGATGTTGTTGATCGAAATTATGGTCATATGTTGACCATATTTGATGATTGTTTTGAAGCTAGGGTTTACACAGGTCAACTATTTGATTTTAATCGAATTTGAAGGTTTCTTTGATGATTTTTTTTTATCGAGTTTGACTGAGGGAAGGAGACTAATTCTTTGTTGCCTTGACCAATTGACTATTGTTGAATTTGATTGGAAATTGTAGATTTGACTCTTGACCAATTTTTCCTTTTGGGCTAATCATTTATTTGATATTGGATGGTTGGTTTGGATAGTCAAGGATTTGACCTTTGACTCATTGATGATATACTTAGATAATTTATCTAAGAGAAGAATAATTTGGAAAGGGTTTTCCCCCTTGTGAATTTTTTCCCTGGTCTTTGATCAAATTATTATGTCTCTATTGTTCTTGGTTGTCTTCTATTGTGCATAGAGTTTTATGTTTTATCTACAATTACTTACTGTCATTGGATTGAATTGGATAATTTATTGTTATTGGAAGAAGAATTGTTATAAGTGATTGTTACAACATAGAACATTGGAAAATTAACATGGTATCTAAGGTGAAGTAAAGATAAGCCCAAGTAGACAAGAGCAATCACAATTGAGGGAATATGATTTGAAGAAATTGATTTGACTTGGTGAAGATAGGCTACCTCATACTTCAAGATTGAATAGAATTTTAATGACTCATATAACTATGTTGTTTGGAGAACCAGATTGGATGTGACTTTGGATGAGAATGATGTCTTGGAATATGTTGAAGGCAAGGTACCTGAACCTCCAGAGAATGCTTTTGTTGCCATCAAAGCCAAGTACAAGAAAGGTGAGAACAAAGCTAAGAAAATCATTATTGATTCATTCAGAGATCATTTATTATTTATATTTCAAAGTTGAATAAGTCCAAGGAAATGTATGATAAGTTGGTTGATATGTACGAAGTCAACAACTTTAATCATATTTTATCTGTGAAGAATCAACTCAACGACATCAAGATGAACAAGGGAGAGACTATGAAGTCATTATTCATGAGGAAATCCCAACTCAAGGATAAAATGTTGTCTACCATAGAAGTTACTTCTAATAGAGAGGTGGTACTAATTGCACTTGGAGGTCTTCCACCAATCTAGGAGACATTTATTACAACTATTAGCAACAATGATAGGTTTCCTTTATTTGATGAGCTCATTGGAAAGTGCACTCAAGAAGAGACTAGGATAATATCTAGAGGGAGAATCCAAAAACATGAAGAAAAGGGGCATGCAATATTTGATACTCAAGAAAATAAGAGGAAAGGAAGAGGAGGACCATCTAATTCAAGAAGCCATGCACCAACATCCAGGGATTCTAGTAGAAGAATTAAAAGGAATGTGTCACAAATTGAATGCTACAATTGCCACAAGATTAGTCACCTTATCCGGATTGGATCATTATATTAGATATCATTTTTGGATTCAATTGCGTTAAGTAAGTCATTCAAACGTATGACCATTTATATTTTTGTCATCGATCTTGATGGATTCGGAGTGGAAAAAGTGGAGGAATTAGCTCATGGGACCATTTTTACTGAGAGAACCCATGTTGGGAAAACAGGGTCTAAAACCTTCCAATATAATTTTGAGGCATCAAACGATGCTTTTTGGGGGTAAAACTTTGACGCTAGAATTCAGCACCTTTTCATGTTATTCTACACACAAAGATATTTCCAACAAAGCAAGAAGCACGTCAATCGGAGTCTATACGGAAAATTTATGCCGCTTAGAATTTGACCTTCCTATTTTCACACCTATAATCGGGGAGGATGCCACGTCAGCCCTCGGTATTCATGGAAAAAGTGCTAGCCATGTGTTTTTGATGTAAAATACTCTAGAATAGTCTATATTGTAACTCTAGTTAAGAGTTGATGTAGTCAAACTTAACCACTAGTAGGCTATTGGGTTGTGTTATAACCGGGCCACTAGGACGAAGAGACATTCCATTCTTTCGAGAGTGTTTTGTTCCATAGTTGAGAAAATATACCCATGAGAGGTAGGATATAGAGTGCACAGAAAGGATATGTGCACTGTAGCATCCCACCGACCACAAGCATTACTTCTTTATACCTACAGCCATAGTTCTAGATAGAGAAAGAGAGTGAACTGGCCTCACCTTCAAGTTGGGTTTTCTCCCGAAAGGGTTTCCCAGATCATATCTTGTGTCTTATGTGTGTGTCTGAGCTTATTTTTTCATTCTCTATTTTCTACATAATTTCCATTCACATGCATGCACTAATTACAATTAAAACTAAAAATCTTAAAGTTTAATAAAAGTGTAATAGTGTAGAATTTTCATAGTTTTAACATAATATTATCATATCTATTGTGATGAATTGTCTAGTGAAATATCCATGACAATTTACAGATCATCACCTTGCTAGAGATTGTCTGGAAAGGAGAAGTTCCCCTAGGTCCAACAACCACAACAATCGTGGCTACAACAACTACAGGTCTAATGATAGAAGAAGAAGAGGAGATCTTGTTGATCGAGAAGAAGGCTAATATCCTCCCAAGAAATCAAGGAACTCAAGGTATGGAAATCTGAATATTTTCTTATTTCGGTTCTTTCTAGTTCCTCTCCTCTGGATTCGTTTGATAGCTCGTTGGTAGATAGTGGGGCCTCTAGACACTTCACCGGTTATCATGAGGTCCTCTCAAACCTAGTTGAGAGGGAGACAAATTTGAAGATCATTCTTGTGGAAAATTCCACTTGTCATGTGAAGGAATTTGAATTTGTTTCATTTCATTTGGATTATGGTGAAACTATACATCTACAAATTCTTATGTACGTGTAGGGATTGAAAAAGAATCTAGCTTATATATATGTCTTGGAGGAAAAAGGAATGAAGGTTGTTTTTGTAAATGGAGATGTCCTTACTTGGCCTATGGAATAATGCTTCAGGTATGCCTTCACTTTGGGATCAAGAATCGAAGGCTTATATAAAGTTAATGGAAGACCAATCTGAGCATTGGTTCATGATAATAATCATCAATGTGAATTATGGCATTGAATATTCGCTCACCTTCACTATGATTCTATGCCTAAGGTGAGGAAGATGGTTTCTGGAATGCCTAATTTTCAAGCAAATCATATTGGGATTTGTCTGGGATGTGCAAGTAGAAAGAAGATGAGGGGATCATTCCCTTCTAGTAGAAATAGGACAATGGGATACTACAACTCATACATTATGATATTTGTGGACCCATGTCAGTGAAATATATTGGTGGCTACCTATACTATATAATATTTATGGATGGCCTCTCCCATAAGACATTAATATTCTTCTTGAAGGACTTGGAATTTGATGTGTTTAAGGACTTCAAGGCACTGATAGAAAATTAAATAACAAAGAGAATCAAAGTCGTTAGGTCTAATAATGGTGGAGAATCCATTTCAAATGAATTCACTAACTTTTGCAAGAAATTTGGAATCAAGAAGGAGACCATTATTTCATACAACCCGAACAAAATCAAGTAGCTGAAAGAAAAAACAGGACAATCATGGAAGTTGCTCGAGCCATGTTGCATGATCAAAAGTTGTCGAAGTTTCTATGGGGTGCAGTTGCTAACACAATAGTCTATGTTCAAAATATGACTCCTCATCAAGCCTTGGGTGACAGGACTCCTGAAGAAGTTTTCACAGGTGTAAAGCTTGATGTTGGGCATTTGAGGATATTTTGTTGCCCTGTCTACTTTCATGTGCTAAAGGACAAAAGGAACAAGCTAGAAGCTTCTAGAAAGAAAGGCATATTTGTTGGTTATTGTGAAAATTCTAAAGCTTATATAATATATGTGCCTGGTCAAAGGAATATAGAGTTTAGCGGGGATGTGAAATTTGATGAAGATGTTTCCCTTGTGAAAGAAAGGGACACTCCTCATGCAAATGTTGAAAAGAAGGATAATTCCATGGATATTCAAGAAGGTCCTTCTATGCCTAGACCTGAGTTTGATCTTGTTGATGATTCCATGGAACCCGTGGACCCCTTTGATCCCCCTTCATGTGATCGTACTGCCAAGAAGAGACCACTTTGGCTTTGTGATACCTTACAAGATGTTGAGAAACATGTTTTTTCCAGAGGAACCTTTAGGGAAAGCAAGAAGCCATGTCAATATCAGGAATATGTCGTGGCTATGAGAAACATCATACAGGATGAACAACACACCTTTGAAGAAGCAATATAAGGAAAAGTATGGAAATATGTTATAGCCAAATAAAATGAATCCATCATGAAGAACGATGTGTGGGAAGCGGTTCCAAGACCCAAAGGGAAGTATGTTTTGACTTCTAAATGGTTGTACAAGATCAAGCAAGGAGCAGATGGAAGTATCAAGAAATATAAGGTGAGGTTCATGGCTAAATGTTTCTCCCAAAAAGAGGGAGAGGAATATGATATCTTTGCACCAGTTTCCTGCTATACCATTATCTAATCCATTGTTGCTCTAACTACTAGCCAAGGATGGACTATTCATCAAATGGACGTGAAGACTGCATTTCAACATGTTATTCTCCATAAATAATTTTGTGTTGAGCAACCACATGGCTTTGAAGTACATGATTAGAAGACTCATGTGTGTAGACTGAAGAGATTGCTCAATGGATTGAAGCAAGCCCCTAGGGCTTGGTATGCTTACATTGATAGCTATCTGATGAAGCTTGGATTCACAAGGAGCAATGTTGATCCAAACCTCTACTTCATATTTATCTAATGTATGCCCTTGATTTTGGTATTATATGTTGATGATTTATTCTTGATAGGTGGAGAGCCTCTTATTCTTGAGTGTAAGAGGGATCCGGTCTATGAATTTGAGATGAAAGACCTTGGATTGATGCACTACTTCCTTGGCTTAGGGGTGTGGCAAAAACCTGGTGAGATTTTCCTTTCTCAAGGGAAATATGTTGTCAAGCTATTGGAGATATTTCGAATGGTAGAATGTAAGTCCATGGCCACATCGATGGAGATGAGCTTCAAGAAGTTATGTGGAGAAGCTACAGGAACTGACTAGCGAATCCCTATGAGTAAAGTATCGACAATTGATTGGGGCTCTAATGGTCCTTGTGAAAACTCAATTGGATATATGTTTTATAGTTAACGCTCTGAGTCAATTTATCACTGAGCCTCTACATGCACACTAGGTTGCTACTAAGCATGTGCTGAGATAGTTACATGGGACGATTAATCTTGGATTGAATAGACTGCCAGATATGTGAGACTTCACAGATACACTGATGTTGATTGGGCCGGAAATGTTATTGACATGAAGAGCACATCAAGGTGTTTCTTTATCCTGGAATCGGCTAGGATATCGTGGATGAGTAAGAAGAAAAGTGTGTTTCTCTTAGCATGACTAAGGTTGAGTAAATTGTTGCTAGCATGGCCAAATGTGAGGGAATATGGTTTATGAATCTCTTTGGAGATTTGTTTGAGCAAGTTATAGATAAAACATTGATATATTGCAACAAAAAGAGTGGGATATGACTGTCAAAGAATCTTTTGTTCCACAACAAGTCCAAGAAAATGAGATTAGATATCACTACATCTAATATATAGCGCATAGGGGAGTCGTAAGACTCCATCACCTTTCGATTGATGAGCAGATAGTTGATATTCTTACCAAGGCTTTACCGAAAAGGAAGTTCTTGGTCTTCAAATAGCAGCTTGGGCTAGTGGATGTGACCCTCCCTGAAAATTGTTACGGATGATCGAGGACGCTGAGCTATTCTCTCCTCCCCTGTTTGAGCTCCCAGGGAGAGGAATTGAGCCAAAGAGCTCTTAGGGTTGAGGGAACTTTGGACAATAGGTGTGTGTGATCCTTACCCCCTGCGGCAAGTTGCATCTCTCCTATTTTCATTATAAGGTGTGTATGATCCTTGTCATTTATGGCAAATTGTATCTCTCCCTATCAGTGCTTTGACGTGACAGAGTATACCTCAGTATGCATCCTACCCTCATGTTCGGCTTGTAGGGATTGCCACCCATCTGGCCAATGGGTGAGCAGACTTGGGTGTGTGTGATCCTTACCTTTTATGGTAAGTGGTATATCTCCCAAGTGATAGGATGCAGGTGTTCTACCACTTGATTCTTCAAGGTCAAAGTGGGAATATCAGTGGATAATAGGTGTGTGTAATCCTTACCATTTGTGGTAATTTGTATCTCTCATATTGTCAGGAAATAGGTGTGTGTGATCCTTACCTATGATGGTAAGTTGTATCTCTCTTATAGTCATTGCATATAGGGTGGAAGATTTATCTCCCCTATGATGATTCTTCTTCTTTAGATTTGAGAGCATTCAAGAAGATGAGTAGAGATGAGCAGAGTCGAGATATGATATGATAGATTAATGATGATGAAGACACATTCAAGTTGATATTTATGATGCAGACGGAAATTCGTCCCTAGCTAAGAGTGAGAGTTGAAATTTGGCAGCTTAAGAAGAGATTCCCTCATTTGGGAAGCCCCCCTTGTACGGACTAGTTTCTATACTATATACTCTTTTTTTTAATAATTCACAATAAAATACAACCAGAAGAGAAAAACGTTGGGAATTCAAATTTATTCAGCACTTTCTAACACATTCCTGAAATTCATTTCATTGAACATATCATAAAATTTACATACATTTAACTAAGACCATAAAGCAATCATACAAAATAATATTGTAACACATATGTACCCTTCACCAGAAGACGAGACTCCACTTGATTTGTTGTTACTTGTATTCCCTTGTTGTCAGTCATCTCCAAGAGTGAATGACGACGTACTTGATCCGAATGCGATGACTCGCTAGTTAATCTCCCAGCCTACTCCTTGGGTACTCTTCTTCCCTGCAGACCCCCGAGCTACAATGAGGTTGTACAATGGAGGAATGCACTAGCTGGTAGAGGAGAGCACTCCTTGGCTCAAGAGTTCCCTCTCTAAAATCTTCTACCTCACCAAACTCACTATAGTTTCGTAATCACTGCTCTGACATCGTCTCATCCATCCAACCATAGGGTTCCCAAAAGTCCCTTCTCCCATGGCTTGCCCCTTCTTTTATAGGAGTCCTCAAAGGTGACACTTGGCATCTTATGCATAATTAATTATTTTTTTATAATTCAATTGTTTGATATTCACCCACCCATGTGTCACTCTCTCATCAAGGGTCTCTAAAATTATTTACTTAAATTTTAATTTAAAACTAATATTTTCCTCACCTCAACAAGGTTCATATTTCTTCTCCTAGTTTCCTCTTGATCCCCCTTGTTACTCCTTAATTTGTGTTCATTACTAAAGTAAATTAATGAGTCAAGATTTGATCCCCTATCTACTCCCTAATTTAACTCAAGTTATCTCTTAGATGGATATTCTTATGTTGGTTGTTGCCACATGGAAGTTCTCTACATTTATCTAAAATTTAATTTATTAATCTTATTTTAATTCACCATCCTCTTCTCTTAATTAGGTTTAACTATTTTAGGATTAATCTTTATCATTACAATTATGTCCCTCTTTCCCATTTTTACCTTATTAAACTACATAATCTACCTAATATTTTCCAACATGGGGAGGGTAGAGTTTTTAAGCTAAAATATTTTATTTCTTCCCATGATCCTCTTAACCCAAGTTTTATTTTTGATTTAAGTACCTCAGTTTCTAACATCAATTTCCCTTGATGTAAATTTACCTAGTTTTCATTTCTTGGTTATATTTATTAATTAATTTTTTTTAATGATTCCAAGGGTGCCAAGTTTGGTCGTGCCCTTCAAGAACTTCCCTTGAAGTTCCAAGGGTGCCATGCCTAATAGTTTATTTGTGATTCCAAGGGTGCCAAGTTGGTCATGCCCTTCAAGAAATTCCCTTGAAGTTCCAAGGGTGCCACACCACTTGCCCTTCAAGCATTCAGTGATTATGAGGGGAAAGTATAGGTGCAACGACATGGACCACTACAATCTCTTATGTTGCATGTTATAGTGAGACTAATGGTGTCAGGGATCAAGGAATCCGCCTAGATGTGCACCCCTCAATAAAATCTTCATGAGCGACCCAACTTTGGGACCTGCGCTCATGGCATCGTGATCTTCAAGGCGAAGGTGTTTCAACCTTTCCAGCCCAAGTCACGGCGAGAGTGCTAGTGGGTGAGATAAGGGACATTGTCCCACCCCTCCCATGTAGTTCCATCCACTTGTACAACCCCATCACCCATATGTGAGTCATTCGTCCAAGCAACTAATTTGTGCCTACAACCATTAACATATCATCAGAAAATAGATAAACATATATAACAAGTTTCAAAATCGACTTAGAATTTCAAAGATAAAATAATATAGATTTTCATCAAACCAGGTGTCACCAACTCGTCATATGTGAGTGCCTCTGCTGGTTTCTTGCCATACTCAATAATCATCAGTAACAAGGTTTCTCAGTGTTAGTCATGGTCACAATAGCATCACTAACATCACCTAGTCATTCGCAATCATTGCTCAGTGCGAACCAGAACTAATGCAAGTAGGTAACATGGGGGCACATTCATCATGGTTATCATCATCATAACATCAATGGAAACATACCTATACATCAAAGCTATTATCATCATGATATCAATAGAGAGCATACATATCCATAAATGCTACAATCATCATAATACCAATAGATACATACATAACCATTAATGTTATCTTCATCATAATATCAATGGAGAACATACATAAACATCACAACCACTAATATCACAACAACTAATAATAGAGTCATATGTCCGGATCCTCAACCTGAGGTCCTCAAAGAATAAAGTGTGGACCTTAGGGCTAAATAAATGTTAATGACATATCATTGCCAGTCAACTAGAGCAGGGCACTACATACACCCCCTCTTAATAATGGACTTCATCTCGAAGTCCTTGGAATAGGTAAGGAAAATGGTGACGCATCTCTTTGGTGTCCTCCATAGTAGTTATCAGAGTTCCATCAAGATGGCGCCATTTGAGTTCTTATATGGAAGACCCTACAGAACACCTCTCAGTCGGGACCGACTAGAGGACCAAGTATTAATGGGACCAGAATTGGTGCAAGAGATGGAAGAAAAATTGACTATGACTAGGAGAAGGCTAAAAGAAGCACAAGATCGACAAAAGAGCTATGCTTATGCTCATTGGGTAGACCGAAGCTATGAAGTGGGGGATAGGGTGTTCCTGAGATTAAGGCCCCAAAAAAACTCTATAAAATTTGGAAAGGGAGAAAAATTGTCTCCACGGTTTGTGGGACCTTTTGAAATCTTAGAAAGGAAAGGGTCGGTGGCATATAGGCTTGCCTTACCTCCATCTTTAACACGTATGCATGATGATTTTCGTGTTTCTGTTTTACGTCATTATATTTCAAATCCTTCGCATGTTATTGACTTTGGTCATTTGTAGCACCAAGCTTGTTTGAATTTTAATTTACAATGATTGGTAATCACATAATAGTAATAGCGCTTAAAAACAGGTTATATCTTAAAAAGATTTTTAGGATTCAGGTTGGTGAATCATGCTAGCCATAGCTGATCAATTATGAATCACCAACAATTAGTTTGAAATGATTCTTCCTTCATTATCCATACTAATGATTCTCTTTAAAAATAAAAATAAAAATAAAAAACCCCACCCCTCATATTTGGCTATCAATGTAGTGCCTTTGTGTAAACCAAAGATATTCATAGTAAGGAATTACATTTTCACTTATAACTTACTAGTCTTCCACCAAGTCAATATTAGTGTTTCTTAGACAAGAAATACTCAAATGTGACCTCTTACCAAGAATTTTCTCTTGCTAATGAATTTGATCATATTTTTATTATTCTCATGCTCTTTAATACTTGTTGTTTATAATTCTTTATAACTAAATTCTATTTATTTTTTTTTTAAAGTTGGTCTAATATATATCATTTTTCTTTTACTTTTGTCTATTTAATGTTTCTAACATGGTTGCTCTTAGAATTTTATTTTCATTTTAAATCTAAATGAAACAAACATGTTTTATTATTTTAGTTTAACATTTTATTGACTTTTAAAAATTAAACATATTAATCAACAATATTTATATTAATTTGCATACTAAAATATTTCATAAAATTACTTTTACATATAAAACTCCAAACCATCATTCAATAAAATTAAACATATTACCTAACAATATTCCTATTACATTACATATTAAAGAAAACAAAAAAAAAACATATTATTTAACAATATTCCTATTACATTACCCAAACAAAACAAAACAAAAAAACCATAACCATGTATCACTTTATTTATCATCATTCAATAAAATTAAACATACTACTCATTACATACTAACTAAAATATTTCATAAACTTCCATAACTTTTGCTCATAAACTTTCAACTCTCGTTCAACAATGTTCATGTAAACTTTCATTAAATAAGCATTTAAACTAACAAATATATTTCTTAAATTTCTATGACTTCTGCAGATAAACTTCCAAGCCATCATTTTTAGCAACCTTCATATAAACTTTAAATAAACATTTAACAACCTTCATGGAAGCTTCCTTTAAATAAAGTTTGGGCTAAATAACAGTTCTGTTGACCACATTAGGGATTCTGCACTACATACCGAAAGACAAATTCTGAAGCACTTCAAAAGTAATTATATGGACACACTAAAATCTCTTTTTCTATTTTTAACATTATCTAGACCTAAAGTTCAATATATGATTGCATGAGTACATGAATACACTTACATGAACGCAAATGCAAAATATCTATAGATATATTGATATCTCCACCTCTCCTCGTCAGGTCTTCTTCGTTGCTTTAGCCACGTTTCCATATGCGTTTTTTTTTTTAACGCATTGTTCAAAACCTTGTAATGTGCCTGCAACATCATCTAGCAATTTGCAAACCAGGTTTGGTCTCAAACCAACCAATGGTTATTTTATTTCTTCCTTATATTGTATCTTTTATTCAATCTATTTCCTCTCAGCACTTGCTCACGCTTTGCATTTAGCCTCCTAAGAAAACCGCATAAACGTTTGATATGTAACCTTTTGGAATCAATCTATAAACCATTATTTGGAATGGCTCATAAATTCATCTAGATGAATAATGTCTTGGCCTTGAAACATTCAAAAGATATTTTATTTGACTATGTAGAACATTATGTTTATAATCAAATATTCTCTATGTAACGTCTAGTCTTCAATGCAATGCACAGATTATCTATTCCTTTAAAAGTATAGGACATCAAATCCGGAGGGTTCTTCATTTACACTTTATTGCAGCGTAGGAAATAAATTATGAATAGAACCTCTGAGTTCTACATACAGTTACAAATGTAACATGCATGAATCATAACAATATAAGCAACATCAGTGAATAATCATTTATAGTTGCACAGAAATAAAACCATAAATGCAATGACATCAATCTCATGAATTCACACCATAATATAATGCTTATCTTGAAAAATAATTTTATAATTTCCTTTTTATATTAGGCGGGTGAGATTATTTTTATTTACTTAATTTATATGGATAATTAGATTTCATCATCATCTCTCGCTTTTTGAATTGTTGGGCTGAACCAAAGTTCTAAATTGACATTAAAGGGAAAAGATTTTGATGTAACAAGGAGAATAAAAATCATGGACAGTGTTAATTCATAAGCAGATAAATTTCTAAATAGCCATCACGAAACAAAATCAGAACAGCAATATTGAATTTCTCAAATCAAATTTTTCTCATATTCTTGAATTGTCCTGGAGCATTATTGAAAATGGACATTATTTTATATTTTTGAGAATAGAAAAATGAATCTGGGAACTGTTTCTTTTAAAAAAAAACAAATAAAAATATGACGCAAATGGGTTATACATGTCAATCAACGTGGGTTATACAAAAGAAGATTTGATGTTGCTTAGCAATTTTATAGGCCACTCATTGTTGCACTTCCAGTTCAACATCAGTTCAAGAAACCCTTTATCTTGAATATATAATATCACTACTAGATTTGATGAAAGCATAGGTGTCTTCCAAGGGTTAAGCCGCATGTTTTCAAGCCCACCTCTCCAAAGCTCAGAGAACTGACGAGTGGAAAGTGGGATGAGATTAGCACCGTTATTCGAATCTATCGTTCGTTCGGGGTGGCCTCTAATCCAAATTTGATTGGGGCAGTAAGTTCTTGTGATAACATTGTCGAGGTTGAAAGCTTGCAGAAGCCACCAGCGCCGAATCTTCCCAATGAAGACAATGGTGAAATTAAGGATCCCAAGTTTCAAGTTATTGACAGTGGCAGTGACTTAGAAGAGGATGATTTGAAATCTGCATTTGGCAAAAGACGGAGAGATAGAAAAATAGCACCTTTACAAAGGCTCACAACTATGCAGCTTGTCTATGTTGGTCCACTGATTAAGATGCATGGAAATGACTAGCAGGCTATGTCAAGGGACTTGACACTGAATGCAATGCAACATTCAGTTGCAGCTCTCCAAAAATTATGCAACAGATTTCGTGCTTACAAAAAACTGTAACGTTGCATAAGAGACAAGCATATTGGAGCTAAGAAGATTTGGTGATCTGTCTTCATTTAGTTGCATATTGACATTGTCTTTACAAGTCATAAGTTGGTGATTAACTACGTTTCAACTTCATTGTTGCAAGGCTTGATCTTTGATCGATCTAAAGGCGCGGCTGCTTTTTATGCTTGCCTTGTAAGCTGGCATTTGGTAAGATCTTAGCCTTTTTCTAAAGACCGGATCTATACTATATATATAATTTTTTTTTTTTATATCAAGGGAAGCAATCACATGGACCACCATAGTCACTAGGTATGCTCAGAATGGACCCACAAAGGAAGCCTTGAAACTATTTGGGCAGATGCAGAGAGCATGAATGAGATTGAATGAATTCACATTTGCGAGCGTGGTCAAGGCAAGCGCCGGAATTACGGTTCTAGAAGAGGGCAAACAAGTTCATGCGTCTATTCTCAAGACAGGATCGGATTCGGATATCTTTGTAGGCAGTGCTCTTGTTGATACGTATTCCAAATGCCGTGTTGTCGAGGAAGCGTGGCAAGTATTTGATTGTCTGCCTGAAAGGAATGCCGTTTCGTGGAGTGGGATGATTGCAGGGTATGCTCTGAATGGGAAAGATGAAGAGGCTCTCAAGGTGTTTTGACAAGTGTTGATGACGAGGTTGAGGCCGAATGATTTTACTTTCTCGATTGTTCTTTCGGTTTGCGCAAATAAAACGGCGCTTGATCAGGGCAGGCAGGTTCACTGTCTCAACTTAAAATCTGGATTTGATTCATATATTTTGTGGTCAGGCTGGGTTCACATATGTATCATTCTGCTTCAAAGGAATGTTGAGGATATGATTATGGTAGATAATTTTGACAAGAGAAAACACCTTCAAAGTTTTGAGGTGTAAATCTTATGTAAACTGAGAATTCCCAATGGAACACTTTCCCAGATAATATCCCCATTCATAAATGTTTTTGTAAAACCAGAAAGGTCCATATTTTCAGAAACTCCATTCCTATTTATGTCTTTGGTTTCCTTCATGTCATTTCAATTTCTGAACAGAGCTCAAGGGCCTCCTTCGTTAGCCCATGTTGTGCATATCCTATAATCATCGCATTCCATGCAGCGAAATTTCGTTGAGGCAATTTGTCAAACAGTCGACCTGCCTCTTTTATACACCCACAAATGGACCAACCCTATATATATAT